>JFZS01000247.1:0-37243 GCA_000709145.1 Balansia obtecta B249 | reverse complement strand
AAGAAATAATTACTACTTAATAGAAGTAAGTAACACTATTAATTACTATTATTACTAGTAAGTACTTAGCTATATAAGACCTTATTACCTAGAACTATTTTCCTAGCTAGTTTTTAATAGAATTATTAGTTACAATTATAATTATAACTTAAGCGTTATATTGCTTAGCCTGAACTGCCTCGTAGTTCTGCTTACATAAACCGACCTCGATCGTCACATGACGCTCATCTTCCATCACTTACCCTAGACCAGTTCCCGCAGCCTGACGTCGCAATTACCGCGTCACGTGGACGTCTCCCGTCTTTATTCACGCTGCTTCTACATCAACCCCTTGGCCAGCTTTGCCATTTGCTGTAATTACCAGCCAGATCTTGAATGACTCCTGCTTATTTCTCATCGCCGTGCACGATTCATGACAAATCCATCACCGTCACCGTCACCGTCCGAGCGCAACTTCCTGCCTAAACCCCCCCCCCCCGTAACCCAGACGTAACCCAGACCAAGCTGAGAATCCCAAATCAGATCTTGAGACAAAGCCATATGCCGGCCGTCTGCATGCAATGAATCAGCTCCTCCAGCCGCAATATGCTCTCGGTTGGCCCCCAACGCGGCAGTAGCTAGGGCCGGCATGGATGCATGCAATAAAACCGCGCCATGGGGGGAAGGGGAATCATTGTCTGAGTTCAATCTCTTTCGCTGACTCGAACCTGCGACTTCTGGTGACCTCTGGCACAGGTTGGGAGCGCACTGCATGCCATGTATTTCCATGTAGATTGTGCGTTAGTGGGAACTTGTATCATGATACAAATTAGCACGGCAACAAAAGTACCTCTAAACGTGACTATTCTGATCAGGAAACAACTCCAGCTCTCCCTCCTTCGCAAACAGGATGAAGCAACCGGCGAGCAGGCTTAGGCAACCATTGTTCAGTTGGCGCCAGCAAATACGTCTGCGGCTTGGGCGTCACCAGCCAGTCTCGCCATTCATTTTGCTTGGATGACAGACCAGACCAGACCAGACCAGACCAGACGGAGGCGCATAACTGCATCCATCACACGATCCTTACATGCATCAACCCCCCCCTTCGTCTACAGTTTCATCCGCACACCGTCCATCTACATGCGCCAAGATATTCCCTGCTTGCGAGTATGCAGTGGGCGTCCAAGTCGTCAAAGCCATGGCTTCTGCACAGCGACCGAAACAGGTAAACTCTGCTCTGCATTACAGAGCTCTCATGAGCTGCGCCCATGTCCCACGACACCATTTCGTAATGAAACGTCCGTCCTCAGAATGCCCCCCCCCGTCCATACGAGGAACTTCTCCTTGCTCGCCCTCGATGCTGTGCCGACCGTTTGCCCACCTTGTACGGAGACGGAGGAGGACGCCGGTCATTTCTCTTGTGTGACGGACAGCTGGTCCACGAGGAGGGGAAATAGGTCTTGGCTGCATTATCGCCGATTAGGCAAGCAATGACACAAACACAACACATTCTTGTATTCGCTCTTGTAATGTGCTGAGTCCGTCTCGTACTACGTCTGCGTAAATCTACGGTAGCACTACAGGCAAGGCCGTGGCAGCAACCTCAACGTCAGTACAATCGCACATCCATGTCAAGTACAAGAACAACAACATGAGCTTTTGCAGAGATACTTGCATTGCGGCAACAAAATGAGATGCTACAAGTCACACCTTCAGTGTCCTTGTCCGTGGTGTGGTGTAGTGGAATATTGTTCGCATCGGCCGATTCTATGCACCCAACAGAATAGTATCTACACACCTCAACGCACTGAGGAATGAGGAATGAGTGAGGCCCAGTCAGACGTGCAGCAGATATCTCTCGGCATGGTGGCTTTCCCTCACCTCCTCTCGGACGAAGTGATGGTCGTTATCAGGGTGATGTGGCCAGACCGGAAAGACGCGGCTTCACTTTTCTGATGGCTGCAAGACATGCGAGTCTCACACAATGTGGCTTTCGACGACATCGAGTAGTCATTCATGCGTCGTCGCCCCAACTTCTCTCTGGCATCCCAGTCCACGGTTGGCCGAACTGAGAGGTTGGTCGTATGGTGGCGTCGTATATGCCACCGAATATGATATGCGCCTGATTGTTGAACCACTCTTGTTCGAGCGATAGTGATGCATGGGAACCTCTCCTCTCCGACACAATCCCAAAATGCTGAGTGCTTTAACCGACTGCAACGCTGTCATGTACGTCACCTGCGATGCCGTGTGGTAAGCAAAACAGCTTATCTCTCCCCCCGCAGAAATTCAGGTGCCGAATTTGACAAAAATGTATTGTCATAAAATCATGCAATTCATCGGCTGATGTGACCACCCTTCCTCCTCTTTCTGCCGCCCTCGTTTCCAACATCAGCCGGGTGTTTTGCTCCGTCGCAAGTGGTGTAGACAAGGGTGGTAGCGGTGTGATGGCTCTGGAGATGCATTGATCAAAAACAACACCAGGCTGTGTCGAGTTCGAGTCCGATTCGTCGACATGCACAGTATGGTCATCAGGCCGTAGTGCATGCGTCGCTCAACGAATATTGTGCTTCAAGTAATGCCGGCCCGATAAGCCATCACGGCGAAGCACCAAGCACGCCTGCCTGGTCGGGCGCCAAAAAGTCAATGACGCCTTCTCGACAAGCCACCTTTTAACGCCGTCTTGCATTATGGTGAGGGTACAGAGTGTACAGAGGGTACTTCGGACCGAAATTTGCATCGAGGAGGGTGCAGAAACGAGCAAGACCAATCGTTTGCAACATGTCGTGCCATCCTGGAGACGTCAATCCTTTCTTATCGCGACCGTGGAGAGAAGAGTGTGTTTCGATTGTCGACGAGCATGCAGCAGGACGGGATATCGTTGGGCGATGGCAAGAGGGCAGGGTAGGAGGAGGGTGGCCCGTTTCATTTCATTCGATGCGATGCGATGGCTTCCAAGTGGCGCTGCTCTCTCAATATTTCGCCGCACTTTTCATCCAATTCTTCTTGCTTCTCTTGTCTTTTCACCCGCCACGGGAACCCTGATGGGAGCCGTGATGGGAGATGAGACTGAGCTGCAGATCGCAGTCGCAGTCGCAGTTGCAATCGCAATCGCCGGGATCGGACTGAGCTCTTAGGCAACAAGTGTTTTGTACCTAGGCCATTTGTTTCCTATATAAAGATGACTTGAGCCCTCCAGAAAGCATCTTGACCAAATACCATCAGCATTTCATTCACTCACTCATTCATTGGCTTTTCATAAGACTTTTTTCACCCGTGCGACCAACACCAACACCACCAGCTCTCAGCTCTCAGCTCATTGGCTCTCTCCATCACCACCAACTCGATATCAAATTCTCTTGTGCTCATCTCTGCAAAGGCGCGGCCTATGAGGTGACGTTACATGTCGATGACAGCTGAGATTCCTACACACCATCATGCCCAGTATCCTCTTTTTGTAGCCTCATTCTTGGTCGCCGTCTTGAACCTATCGCACGATTTTCTCATTACAAGTCTGTGTTAGATGTAGCACACCACCTACCTCTCCCGGAGACTTGTAATGAGAAAATCGTGTGTTAGGTTCAAGAAGGCGACCAAGAAAGAGGCTACGACAAGGGGATTTGGCCCCCACCCAATAACGGCCGAGTCCGAGTATCGCTTACTGACGAGCTGCCCAGCGGAACGGCACGAAAGCCCACTTGGCGTCTACCTCTCAACGCGAGTCAATCGGAGTGTGGCCAGGTTTGGCATGTGAATTGTGTCGCAAGACGAAGAGCCCGGGTTCCAGGGGGAGGAAAGAGAGGGGGGAGGGGAGGAAACTTTTGTTGCAAGCATCTGTATCAGCAAACCGGGGCAATGTAATTTTCATTTCTTTTTTCTTGACCGCAATATGTACAGCACAATTCAAGTCATCTCGTGGTTAAAGTTGTGGTAAAACAAAAGCAATAGTGAATGCCGCAGTAATGCACTTGCTTGCGTCGGACCAGTTGTTTGGCGCCGGTGCTCTCGGAAAATGATCAATGTGCCAAGCCCCTTCAGGGATACGCCAGTGCTATCATGTACAGAGTACGTAGGTGGGGTTATTCATTGTCTGATTGTCTGAAACAAAGTCGATGCCCTTGTTCCTCGGGTCAATAGTGGGAATGGCCCTTGACCGCTGCCAGATGCAATGACAACACACCGGCTCCAATGTGGCTCCTCCAACATTTGGCGGTGCTCGATGGTGCTCGATAGTGCTCGATGCTAGTCAGGGACGCGGGGCGGATTCAATCGTATGATGCATGGTTTTGATATCCCGCATGGCGGAGCGCAAGTATCGAACGAGATAGAGCGCAATAGTACCTATGACGAGTAAGTGACAAGTCCTGGGTGACAAGAAGGGCATTTGTATGTAACATTTCATCTTGCTGCTTTCTTGTGTCCCCAGCCCGCACAGTGGACGCTGAACCTCCGTCCTTAGTTGGTCGTCCATTCTGCATCGTCTGCATCGCAGCATGCAGCACTTGTGCGAATGACCATGATAATTTTGCATCCTGAATCAAACATTGGTCAAAGTCGTTCGCTATTGAAGACTGCGGACAGCCAGACGAGAAAAGTTGCTAGATGCTTGGGGTGGTTGGCTTGCGTCATGGCATGGCATTGCATGGCATGGCATGGCATGGGTAGAATTCTGTTGGCTTACTAGGATTTCGACCAACATACTGTAGTCGCCCCTCTCCTCCTTCTTTCTCCTCTTTCCCCGCGAAATCGAGATCCTTGATCTCCCGCCCGCTCTGTAGTGTGCAAGACGTGTTGGGTGCCTCTCCCCACTTGAAACGAATCATGCTTTAGCTTCGCGCCTGGGTGCCGTGACAGAATGGCACGTAATGATAACGGCCAGACAGCCAGACAGTCATGCAGTCATGCAGCCATGCAGCCATGCAAGCCATGCAAGCCATGCAAAGCCATGGACATGGGCCGCCAGTCGTCAAGGTCTCTTTGCTGAAGCATTTGTGGCGACCGCGGAAAATGGAGAGGTCAAGGTCAAGCTGATGAGTGAGGATGAGGCTGTGGGTCTTGGGTCTTGGGTCTTGCCTGTGTGTTGTTGCACGTCGACATAGAGTTGACAAGGCAGGTGCGACAGAAAGGTGCGACGGAACAGCTAGCTCCTCTCTGTTCGTCAAAGCCCAAGTGTCTCGGGAAGAGACAGTCATGTACAGACACCAAGACATTCTCGACAACGAGTACCTCCAGGTACCAGAGAGGAACGTGCCTGGGCGGCTGACATGTGAAGTGCTGGCGGGTGCTATGGAGTACAGACTATGTAAGACCGAGGCATGTCGCGTATGTCGCGCATTGGAATACTAAATCGGGACACCATGTGGCTACACGCTACACACGGTACGGCGGTACTAGTGAGGTACCACTGCGCGCCAACCCGGATGGGTCTGTGGGCCGGATGGCCCCTGAAGCAATTCCCAATACGGAGTATATGACTGGATAACTCGTAGCTAAGCATAAGCGCCGGCAGCGGGGCAAAACATCCGCTCCGCCCCCCTTCTGAATCATGGCTGCCTTGGATGTTAGGTATCCATCTGTATAGTCTGTAGCTATAGCCATTGGGCCAATCCCTGTCCCATCCTTGTGCCATCTATGTCAGTCTCACGCATACCCATTCTCATCTGCTCATCTGCCCGCCTGTATGTCTTGTCCATCGCTTGTAGGCTGACCAGGGGTCTTTCCTGTCTTTGCCGTCTCTTCTCGCCTTTTCTTTGTCTTTTCTTGTTTTTCTCACTTTGCGTGGCTTCCCTGTGCTACCTTGTGCTCCCCTCCCGTCTTCAAATGGTCCTTGATGCTCATGTGCTCAATCCGCCTCTTTTTGATTATTATTTCTACGAGCCTGCAACTTCTGTCACTTTTTATTTTTACTTGTGACAGCCGGTCTCACTACCTACCCTTGTCTGATAAAGGCTTTGTGCAACCCCACGACGATTTCGAGTCGCTTTGCCAGCACACCTGCGTTTCGCTGCGAGTCAGAAGTCTCCGTCCTCTCGACCTGCGAACTCGACTTCGACTTGTTTTGCCACTCTCAATTATTCCCCCCAGCTCCTCTTGGGATCGAGTCAAGTATACGGCAATCGAACGTTACACCAACAACTGAGCCATCTGCTCGTCTCATTCGTCAGCCAAGCCGGAAAGTACAGCTGATCAGCAAGCCACGAGCAGTCACCCCGGGGATGCTGTGTATTCGTCTATATTAAGTCGTTGCCCACGCCCCCCATGGGACGGAGAGTCTGAAAACAAGAAGCAGCTTCTCCGTCAGAAAAAAAATAGTAAAAGATATCGCAATGACATCTTCACCAGCCATGTCGACACGCGCCTCGGAGGCCATTGATGAGGGTGTTGTAACTGGCTTCCCTCCCCCTCTTCACAACATCTCAAGTTCACAACCACCAAGCTCCATCTTACATTCCAATCCCCTCATGCAGTGCCCTCCAATGAATCCCTCAGACAACAACAACAACAACAACAACAACAACTCTCCTCACGTCCGCTTTGCCGACGATCTTCCAACACCCGAGCGCCCTCAGCCATCCATGGCGAGACTTCAGAGTGCTGACGAAGGCATGCCGAGCCGTTATTCTCGTCTCGGTATCGCCTCGCACTCGCCTCCGGCAATGTTCAGCCCTGCTGGTGGTGCGTTCTTAGCCAGATCTACCTCTGCTGATCTACCCATGCCGCATCAGTCTTCGTCACCATCTTGCAGCGGATCCAGCGGTCACTCTACGCTTAGGGGGGACAGCTGTCAGCGCGAACAGAGCAATCTCGATGCTTTGAGACGTAAGGCTGAACAACTTCATCGCGATCAACAAGCAGTCATCAGTGCGATGAACGAGGAATGGCTCAAGGAGAAGGCCATCATGTCACAACTTGTACAGAGTCTACGGGAGCGCGTTCAACGGTTGGAGGGAGAAAACGCCATCCTGAAAACCATAGCTCCGCAACACTCATGTTTGGTCTCGCCGCAGAATAGCATGCGAAGTGGACACAGCCCTCGCATACGTGACGGTCAATCTCCCGCTGGCGAGATGTCTGGCTCATTTTCTCTACCACCAGGTCTAGATTGCGCCTCACGTTGGCCACACTTTGCAAGACAAGGGTGTAGCCCTTGTACTTCACCGGGTGGCGCCTCTATTGATGAGGGTCTTGGATCTCTCAGTCCCAGAACTGGGCCCCAGCAATCAACCACCACGGACTTCTTGCTCTCATGTTCACCCGGGCTGCACGCTAGTGTTTCCGACATGGACGTGAAAGAAGACGACTCGGAACTGGGAGACGACCCGGAACTGGAAGACGACCCAGAACTGGGAGAAATTCCCATCGGAACAACGGTGTTTCAAACGTCAACTTTGGAACCAAATCCTGTTCCGTCAATCAATGATCTCAACATATTCATCGCCCGAGTACCCAGTCCTCCTATGATCTTGGTCCCGGGAGCAGGGCGAAGAGGTCTATGGACTGTATGGGAGCGACCGTTGCAAGACGGTCAACGTCGAGTTTCACTTGACCCCGTAACGACAACAAGTGAACGGGACCCCGACGAGGGCCGGGGCCGGGGCCGGGGCCGGGGCCGGAACCAAGACCAAGCCCAAGACCAAGACCAGGATCAGGACCTGGAACATGACCATGACCTGATAGTAGATGTTTTATCCGCAGCTGAAACCCGACGATTGACCCTGTTTGCTGGTCATACGCCTAATCATTCATCACTTAACCGTGATGCTGTTACAGGCTCCAAAAATGCCACAGGCAGCGGAGCCCAGCAGGGTGCGGAACCGGAACAACTGACAGATGATGCCTCATATGACCCAGACATTGAAGACTATTGGGAGAAATCGTCGGACGAAGATTCGTTGAATGGCCTACTGATGATCAAGAATATCCCAAGCCAGGACGAAATCTTCTTGGATCAGTTAAACAGGCGACTTGACTCGGTCAGTCGAGGAGAGAATGCGCTCCCAAGAGTCTTGCAGACACCGGAGCCGGAAGTCTTTTCGTCAGATGCATTCAACACTCTCGTTGCTCAGTCCGAAGATAGTGGAAAGACATCCGAAGAGACCCTTGTGGCCTCGGAAGACGATGAAGAGGAAGATGATGACTCGGATGCTCTCGAGATTCGTATCCCTCTCAGGATCAAGTCTTCATCTAACTCTGGGTCCCCATATGCTTCCTGTGCCTTGCCTTGAGCAGCATTTGTAGTAGAGCGCGGTGGCATTGTTTCCTCACAAGAATCCATCACATTCACGACACAAATAATTTTTTGTCACATGTTTTACCATGCATTTTCCAGTATACCCAAACTCTCTTCTTCTCTTGTCGGTGCATCATCAGGTCTCGCAGGCCGAGACGGAGTGTTCGAGCAGGCAGTAGGCAGGATCTCGACAAGTAAATACAGGCACACAGACTCATCATAGTATAGCATAGTATCATGGCGTTTTTTACTAGCACAATACAAAATGTTTACTCCATATATCTGACAGACAGTAGTGAGTGAGTCATGTACGTAATGAGATGGAAGACATCCTATCCGCGAGGAACAATGCCATTATACAAACGTGGTACGTTTAAAGCGGTAGCGAAGTAGCAATAGGCTATTTAATCTCCTGTTTAGTAACTCTTCCTTGCACAACTTACATAAGAATACCAAGCTAAGACGCACCCTTTAGATCAATTGCCTACCGCATCGAATAGTTTCATCTACTGTCGCCAGATATAACCGACGCATAGTGACCATCTGTCCAAGAGCGGAACGCCAAGCTAGCAATTGCCAGATCCGTCATCTCTAATCTTTAGGACATGTTTACAAAGCTGACCTTGAACTGGCCATTCTTCGCACCTTTCGATCCCTATAGTTCTCCTGATCCTGCAGCTCTTAGTTCTAGCGTCAATTCATGTCACATCTACACTCGGGCGACACTGCCTAGAGGACTGCCGAGGCGAGCTGACATTGTCGCAAGCCAGCGCCAATTGATAGGGCTGAAAATTGTCTGCTTTGATTCGGATTCGGAAAACTGGTCAGTTTGATGGTGCCATTGTACATAGCCATTTGTTGGCTCATGGCTGTCTGGTCGGTGTACGGGCAGGTGTTGAACGGTTTACCACGCGCTTGGCACTAATGGGGAAAAACTGATGCTGAAACTCTTGCTGTTGCTACTTGTGCATGGCGTCATGTCCTATGCAAGGTGAATGAACTAGTTCTGCTGTGCCCTGCAAGTTCAGTGTATATCATGTCCCAAACTACAAGCGAGGGTGAAGGAACAACTAGTTCTGCTGTGCCCTTGAACTTCAAGTTGAGTGTATATCGTCATGTCCTGGACAACAAGAGAGGTGGAGAGGCAACTAATTCTCCTGTGCCCTTAAACTTTAGTGTATACCGTTGTGTCCTGAACTACAAGCGAGGGTAAAGAAACAACTAATTTCTGCTATGGCCTCAACTTCAAGTATATATCTATTATGCCTATACACCAAGGAGAAAGGATAAAGAGGAACAACTAATTCTGCCCTCTACCCTTAAAGTTTAAAGTGCATACTGTTACTACAAGCGAGGGTTAAAGAGAAACAACTAAGTCATGCTGTAGCCTACAAACTTCAAGTCAAATGTACATCATCATGCCCGTGACAAGCAAGTGTTAAGTAAGGAACAACTAATTCTGCTGTGCCTTAAGTTAAAGTGCATACTGTCATGTCCCGTACTACAAGCGAGGGTAAAGTGACAACCAATTCTGCTGTGCCCTTAAAAGTGCATACCGTTATATCCCATACTACAAGCGAGGGTAAGATAAAACCAATTCTGCTGTGCCCTTAAACCAAGTGCATACCGTTATACCCCATACATACTACAAGCGAGGGTCAAGAGGAACAACCAATTCTGCCGTATCCTCAAATTCAAGTGCATACCGTCACGCCCTGTGCCGTGGGCAAAAGGTTCAGAAGGGAGCATGTTCCGACGCCCAGGAACCCGAAAGACGCCCCGTTCTTCGATTCTGCCTAGCACTCAGACGCCCATTGTAAAATCATGCTCAATACCAGGCGTGACGCTTGCCATGAACTAAACGACGTCAGCGTCATGTCAACATGCATGGGATAAAAACGAAATTAGCCGGAGACCGCCCAGTAGGAGCACCAACCTTGAGAAAGACGACGAGGTACTGGTCCACCCGGATAGCAACCTCCTGGTCGTCAGCTTCCGCACCTTCAACCTCCTCCCACTCATCCGCTGATTCGTGCGTGCTCTTGATGTCCAGCCTCGCAAGGCCAGCCTCGAGGGCTTCCATGCTCGGGTCGCTCGCTATGGGCTTGCCGGCCTTGAGCTTGTCCCTGCGGATACGGAGGGCGGCGTCGGCACGGTCGAGGAGCGTCTTCATGACGGACGCGTGCTTGCACGGGTGCACGCTGGCCATCTTGACGTTGTTCGCGAAGAAGGGGAAGTCCTCGAGCGTAACCGTCTTGTCCTTGTAGTCGCCGACGATGTCGTCCATCATGCTTTGCGGCGGGAGTGGCTGTCCGTTGGGCAGGTAGCCTGAGAGATAGAGGCGGGGGGTGCGGTAGTACGGTGAGTACATTATGTAGAGGGTATACGTTCGACATCCGCTGTGGAAATATGTTGATGAGCTGACTTGTTTTCCTTGTGTCCTATCTGATCTGGAGGTATGGTTTGGGAAGGGGGGATGAGGTAGGCCAAGTCTTGCGGTGGACATACCTGCTTTTTGACTGCGCTCCGAAGTCACGGATGATGGCCTCGTCATCATCCTCGTCCTCCATGTCGGGAATATTATCCTCATCCTCATCCAGGTCCGTCGAATCCGCCACGTTGCCCGCGTCATCCACCGCCTGAACGTCCTTGACCTTCAAGGCCTGGGAACTAGCCAGTCCGCCGGTTCGCAGCCATCCGTCCTCGTCGCCCGCCGCCCCCGCGGTCTTGAAGTCGTCGCCATCATGCACCAAGGCCTC
This sequence comes from Balansia obtecta B249, assembly GCA_000709145.1. Taxonomy (NCBI): domain Eukaryota; kingdom Fungi; phylum Ascomycota; class Sordariomycetes; order Hypocreales; family Clavicipitaceae; genus Balansia; species Balansia obtecta. Next base: position 26,275 of record JFZS01000247.1, on the reverse strand, counting down.
CTCATGGCCCGCATACCCCGCGAAGTTGTCATCCAGGCGTCGCTGGCAGGGCACATTCCGAGTGACGAGGTATTGCTTCCCGGGGGGCAGAAAGCTCACCCGGCGGCCTTCAGAGTCGGCGTCGCCCCATGACCAGGTCGGGAACTTGTACACCAGATAGTCGCCGGCCGCGACGAACTCCTCTGGCGTGACCTGGCCTGTCTGTCGGAAGGTAGAGCTGTACGAGACCGGCGTGTACCGATCCCGCAGGGTGTTGACTGTCGATCTTAGGTAGTTCATGGCAGGCGAGGCACAATCTGCTTTTGCGCATGAGGCTTTTGATGGGGATTGCAGTCTTCTCGGGGTCGTAGCTCCGGTGAGATGCGATACGCACACACTTGCGTCAACTGGCTGGAGGACTAGATGCAATAGTTCTGAATATATGCTTGGCGAGTCACGGTGTTAAGTTGAGGGGGGAGGGGTATGTGAGAGAGGAGAATGGGAAGACCACGAAGGGAGCAATAGCCACACAGATCACGTAGGGCAGGCATGCGGCGAATCGTGTGAGACTGACGATTGCCTGGTGACAATCTAGTAGGTACGCACTGAGGTTGCAACGCGGATCACAAGGAGAAAGGAGGAAGGAGGGGTGGCGGAGGGGTAGCGGGGCAGCGGGGCAGCGGGGTGCCTGGACGGTTGTGATTGGGTCTGGTGGGTTCATGTTCTCGTTGTAACTCGTTGTATGGCCTAAAAATGGATGTCGCTACGCCATATGTGGTAATGATTGTTTGGACCTACGCACCGGATTAAACGGGTGCGTGGGTGCGTTAATCCGCTTGCCGGGCGCAAGATTATTCCGCGAACCTCAAAGGGTCCAGTATATGTACAAGACATGTCTGAAGAAAAGCATTGCTGTCCCGTCGCTGTTGCGGTCCAACTCTTGCAAAACCGAGAACACGGTCAATATCGGACTCAACTCCGAAAGGCAAGCTAATCGATTTTACAATTCTTGGTCATTTCCAGTCGTTTAATTCCTCTCGTGCAAGCATATATGTATGACTCTTTAGACGGCTTCAATCTTCTTGGTCGCTCACTTCTACGCCCGCTTCCAATGCTGCCTGCCTTCTCTGCGCCTCGCGTTCTCGTTTCTTCTCTAGCAACTGCTTCAGCCGTTTGGCCGAGTTGAAAACGCCATTTGTCCCTGCTCCGCACGCTGCACATGTCGGATTCCTGCGGTAGCGTTTCAAAGCACACGGCTCACAGAAATAGTGTCCACACCTGGTTGTAACCGGAGCTTTGTAGTCTTCTTCGCATATGATGCACACGAATGGAATATTCTGGAGAAGTGTGTCCTCTTCTGTTTCTTCGTCGTCGTCGTCGCCACCAATGTTGTCTTTATTCGCGCTCGCTACTACGGTGCCACCCAAGTTGTTTTTGCCTTTTGTAATGGTATCCCATTCTCGGTCGAGCTGCCAGCCGTGCTTATAGTCTTCGCGACTGTGTAGATATTTACTAGAGCAAGGAAAAGAACAAAGTTAGCATAATATGCCCCTCGAAAGAATAAGGCAGCACTGTAATGCATCTGCTGTAGGTAGCAACACACAAAAATGACTTACCATCTGTCTCCAAAGCCACAGAATCCAGTCTTCTTGTAGTCCTTGCAGACATCCGGTGCAAAGTCTGTGATGGTTATGGTTCGTACGTTCGTTGGCGCTTTGATCGGGCCCACTGTCCGTTGCGATTTGTTGGGATCCTTTTGGATAAAGGAGGTCTGGTTGGCCAACCCCTTGTATGTTCCATCGGGCTCGGTACTCTTGGATGTACTCTTGGATCTGGATTTCGATGAGACGAGCTGATTCTTGGATGAAGCGACATCTTGTGCATTCTCGTCGAACCAATTGGTTTGCTTCGTGGCATCATTGGAGTTAAAAATGGGAATATCACGGTTCGCAGTGAAGACGGTCGCGTTCAACCCAGAGTCGCGTGCAGGCCCGTCTTTAGAAGAGGCCGTGATGGCACCAGTTCTTTTAAGCCTCTTTACGCGTCGACCAGATTCATCCTCGGAGCTTGAGAAATCGCTGTCGCTGTCGCTGTCGCTGTTGGCAGGTGGTGGCGTGGCTGGTCGTTTTCTAAGACTAGCCTTGCCTTTGGCACCTCTTTTTTTGAAGACAGCAACCGGCGCAACTTGGTCGGAGTTTGAAATTGATTCCGCTGCGTCCATAATGTTGAATTTTCGGGCTGAGTCGTAAAAGGTTGAGCCAGTGACGGGAGTATTTCTGGTTTCTTGTCGAGTTCAAGCCGGAATATAATCATTTGAAACCATGATTATTCATCAAGATTAGCTAAGCTTATCGGTATTATAATGGGCCGTCCCTTGCAGGCGGCCAACTATTAGAACTCGTGGAGCTTACTTGATTGAGCTACCCTATATGTTTATTTGCCCAAGACCATGTTCAAACCTCGACTGCGTCGATGCTGAAGCTTTACTTCCAGTGCCTCTGTTGCATCTCTGCATCTCTGCATCTCTGCATCTCTGCGTCTCTGCGTCTTTGCATCACAGGGAGTTTCAAGGTTGCCGTGCCATTCATGTCTGTTCGCCAAAGTATGCATGTTGTTCTTAGCTTTACAACTTTCCGTATAATGCAGAACATAGTTCATATTGGCATTGTGAATACCCATGGGAAGTGACAAATCAAATTTGCCTCTTGACCGGGGTAACATGGACCCACCTCCTGCAACCCATCAATCAATCATGGCGGAAATTAGGTCTAAGTAACCGAGGTCGCTACGTAATGATCACGAAGCGTATAACACAGGCTATTTTCGGTACAAGAGTCCTTCACTTCTGTCACTTCTGTCCCTTGCAGGCAACTCTTGCTTTTGGTCACGGAGCACCTCATAGCAACTGTGCAGTGTGAAACATTGGATGTGATGACAATACGGAGGAGGAGGAGGAGGAGGAGGAGGAGGAGTAGTAGTAGTAGTAGTAGTAGTAGTAGTAGTAGTAGTAGTAGTAGTAGTAGTAGTAGTAGTAGTAGTATCGCATGATTTCGAGGCCGTTCTACTAAGAAGGGCGGTTAGGAATCGAAATCGCAGGAACACGTACCACAACAACAACAATGACGTGGACCCGCGCTCATGTATCGGAAGTTGGGCCGGCATGAGATTCTTCCTGCCTGTGGAATGCGATCAATGCCCTTGACAGGTAGCACAAGTCGGAGCTCGAAAGTCGTTGACGATGGATGGCATGATCAGATTTTTGACAGCACGTCCGTGTCCGACAAGAACTTGGCCGGGAGGGATAGGGCATTATCCTTTTGCAGCTAAGCAGAGGGTGTTTTATGCTGCATGAATCGGTTTCTTCATGCAAATCCCCATGTTTACTTTGGTCACCGGCGTGATTGATTTAGGAGTGTTTTCGAGATCCACAGGATGGATGCGACTAGTGCCAGCCTTGGTACGCAGATGCGCAGATACAACAGATAGGGCAGGTACGCAGGTACGCAGGTACGCAGGTACGTGGGTACTTGGGTACGTGGGTACGTGGGTACTTGACAGAAAATACCCGAAAAGTAACCAATGGGCGCCTACCCAGTTAGGTACTGTACCGAAGACACATACAGTGAAACAGCAGAAGCACTGCAATTCCGCAAGTTCTCGCCCATTTCTTCATTTCTTCGTATTGGCTGCCGGCCATCGGGCAGGTGCTTCCCATGTACCCCGAAAATAAACACCGTGGCAATGTCTCTCATTGAAACCTCCCGGCCGAAATCTTGCCGCAGGTGCAGCAGCAGAAACAAGCTTTGAACCGTCAATCTCCACCGCAGCAACTATTTCCTGTCTGGTGCAGCATTCAACGCCAATTGCACCCCCCTCCGCCCCCCTTCCCCCCCCCTCCCCCCAGACGAAAGCTTGCCTGTGAATCTGCGGGTGATCAGATCAACAAACAAGCCAAGTCCGTCTAGTAGGTCGCGCCAACCTTTCATTCGCTTTGCTTCCATTCCGTGTGCGCCCCCCCAAGGCCCGCTTGATCCGTTTATCAATTACTAGGAATAATAATTGTGAGCCGTGAGCCGTGAGCCGTGAGCCGTGAGCCGTGAGTAATGAGTAATGAGCCTTGAGCTGTGGACTGTGTGAGCTGGCTGGTCAACTGGCACTGGTCCGGCGGCGCTGGTGGGGCGTACCACAGTAGGGCAGGAGCGAACAAGCAATTGACTTTACTGTCATGTTCCACTCGTCGCATCAATTGATCCTCCAAGCGCACAGTGGGCCGCCCTGGGTATGTACCCTCAAACTGGGTGGGAAAATAACAATCTCGCATTGCACGGCGCGTCTTTTGTATAACCACCACTTCGGCACCTGTTGATACGCTTCTTCTTCGTCTTCTTACCCTCGCCCTTTTTTATTTTTTTTTATCCCATCTTATTTATTATTGCAAGGTTTGTCGCCACCCGCCGACTGTTCTGCTAAGAGAAAGAAGGGTAAAAAAAAAGAAAGAAAGAAAGAAAAAGAAGAGAAAAAGAGCGAGAGAGACAGAGAGAGGCAGCAAACTGCTCGTGCGCTTGTGAAACTGCAGCCGGACCGACCTGTGCACTAACTACTGTACCTACAGTTCACTCACTTCACTCACTCGCCTGCTTTTGCGCCGCCTGCAGCCGCCCGAACCTTGCTCGTCACAGCGCCTCGCCCGCTCTGCACGCAAGGGGCATCCTTGATCAAGCTCGTTGCGTGGACCCGGAGTCCGTCAATGTCTTTTTTCGTCCGCTGAGCTTTGACATCGTCCTTCTCAACCTCCTCCAACGGACGGACGGACCGTACGACAACCGTCTTTGGACGGGCCGCAATCCTTTCCCTTGCTTCCTGGAAACTCGAGCTGTGGCAGCTGGCCTCAGTGTGGATCGCCTCAGTTCAACTTGATGGTACCGCAAACCTTCTAGACAGCCTCCCTGTCGACCTGTCTTGTTCATCAGCATGGCCTCGTCTTTGGCCCCCGACAAGCGTCCGGATTTACCAGCTCCTGGGACCGGAGATTCCGCCAACGACCCTTTCATCGCCACTCCTTCCGCTTCAGTCCATCATCGCTTCTCCAATTTCGATCAAGACCTCTTTGCTGCTGGACCTGGGTCATCTCCGACGCAAGCCAGGCTCGCATTGGAGGCGCACCTCGCAGAGACCGATCGTCGATTGGACGAGGCTGGGAAACTTGGCACAGCGCTGGTTTCCCAACGCAAAGTGCTTGCCGAGCAGCTGCAGGAAGTCCAGAAGCTGCAGGCCGAGGGAGAGCTTGGCCCAGACCTCCGCAAGAAACTGGCCGACATCGAGCACGAGTACAATGACTTGGCTCGAGAATCAGCCCGTGTCTTTCTCCCCAAACAGAGGGTGCCCAGCAATGAGGCCCACACCGGTTCGCCATTTGTCCCAGAGGGTCGTGGTGGCAGGGTAAGCACACAGCATTTCTCAAGTTTGAGCCCTACTTTTCAGCAGACAGACAGCTGACAGCCCCCTTTCTTTCTTGTTTAGCGCTCTGTCAGTCCCTCCAAATTCGAGAGCCAGGCTACTGGTTCCCCAACCAAGTTCAGTGTACCGAATCGTAAATTGCGCAATCAGCCATCCAATCGTGTACATGACATCGAATTCGCTGCTGAGATTAGTACCTCGCTCATTGCCCAAGTCCGTAATCTGCAGGCACTATTGTCGGAACGAGATGACGAGCTAAAGAATGCTCAGTCAGAAAAGCAACGGCTGGAAATTGAGTCGGAGAATCTGCAACAACGTCTGAAAACTCTGGATGAAAGCGAGAATCGGTACAAGGAGGAGAATTGGAACCTGGAGACCCGCCTTCAAGAACTTGCGTCTCAGCAGAAGGAAGCTGCCGATCGGGAGAAGAAGTTGACACAAGCCCTTAATCTGACCAATGCCGAGAAAACTTTGGTTCAGAAGGAGCTGGACGAAGCTAGACTATCACACTCGAAATTGGCTGAGGAGCATGCCACCGCAGTCAAACATCTCGATATTGAGTTGGGCACCGCCAAGCGCAGCATGGTTGTGGTCGAGAGTGAAAGAACAGCCATGCAACGCAAGATTGATGATCTGACAAACCAGAACCACGAACTCGCCAAAGCCTTCTCCTCTCAACGGTTACGAGCTATGGAGCGGGAATCAGAATCTGGCCTGAGTGACGAGGAATCCGAGACTGCAGCTGATAACATCACTCCAGAACATTCACCACCGCCATCTCCTGTCAAGGGTACACCTAGACACAGCATGCTCGAGACTGAGACCATCAAGTCATCCCTCCACCACGCACAGAGGACCATTCAGAGCCAGCGAAGTCAGCTGCATCGTGAGAAGACTGAGAAACTGGAACTTCGAAGAATCATTCAAGATTTGCGCGATGATTTGGAGCGCTCACGGAATGATGCAGGAAATGCCTCCAACTCCCGTCGCAGTCGTAAAGTGGACTCCAAGGAACCTAAGAGGCCCGCCCGTTTGCTTGGCAGCATTCGGTCCAGCAGGCAGGAGATCCTCTTGGATGATCCCGATTGGGAGGACAACGCTGAGGAATCTCTGCACAGACCCTTAGTCCGGGACCGTCTACGTGAGGGTGTTGGCTATTCGCTCCCAGAAGACAGCAGCGATCATTTTGAAACCGCCAATGAGGCTAGCGAATCTGCCTTCGAGACAGCCAACGAACGTGCTACGGAGACGGAAGACTTCCAAACCGGCAATGAGGCGCTATCTGGAAGCGATGACAACGAGACGGAAACGGAAAGCACGTCTAGAGGTTTTGGACGTATGAAGAGACCGCCGAGTCTTCCCGCTGGCTTGGCACGACCGAGAAATCGAGCCTCTTTTCACAGCACAGCATCCAGCTCCGCGGACGAGGACGACCTCCCAGATCTGCGGACACCTACGGGAACAATCTCATCCCAGAGGAGTCGCTTCAGACTCAGCCGAGGGCCTTTATCCCGAAGCTCCCGACAAAACAGCGAAGAGCCAAACGTGCAGAGTAGTCCTGCAAGCTGTGTCAGCACCGAGACTGCCCAAGCTGCCGGCCAGAGCCTGTTCGCGGAACTTCAAGACTTTGGTAGTGACGACGAGTCTTTGGGTGCCGCCACCCCCAGCCGACGCAGCATTTGCTCCGTCACTCCAGCCTCGACTCGTCGGACGCTCTCGCCACCTCCCGCTATACCCAAGTTGCCTCGAGTTGCCATGTCGGATGCCGGGACAATGACAGACCCTGTCAAGGTTACTTCTGAGGTGTTTACGCAAGGCGTCGAGCGACCTGTCTCTGTCCAGTCTGCGATTTATGCGGCGGACTGTCTGCCCGCCACCAGGAGAAGCAGCCGGGTGATGGAATCTGATCTCTCTCGGCCTTTGTCTATCTCGTCACACAACGACGCCAGCGTGCAATACGAACGTGATATGGACGTCAAACTGGCCCAGTTCCCATCTCCTCCAACATCTCTTCCCAATATCAGCCCGTCGACGCCAACACCACTGCCTCTCGTATTGTCCTCAATTCAGTCCGAGAATATTGAGCCTCGGGAGGAGCCCGTCGTTGTCCCAGCTCCGCCCGCTCTGCGCCTAACCTCTCTCGCAGTAGAGCAAGTCGAGCCACGTCAAGAAGCAGAGGCACTTCGGCCACAGTTGTCGCTCTCCGCCATTGCGGCAGAGGCTTCGGAGCCCGTCAAGGAGTCAGATGCCACTCCTCCTCATCTCACAATGACTTCGATCGTCACAGAATCCACTGAGCCACTTTCTCTTCCTCTACCAGCGCTCACCTTGTCTGGCATATCTGTGGAAGCATCGGAGCCGCTGGCTGAGCCTCATGCGACTGCACTGACGACAGCCCCTGCGCCTGTTGTGTCGGTTCCACAACCAGAGGCTGTACCACCGCCAGCCTTGACCATGTCCTCAATACATGCGGAGGCTCTTGAACCCAGAGAAGAACCAGTAGTGATGCCAATTTCCCCAACCCTGCAGCTCTCCGGGCTATCTGTTCAATCTGTCGAGCCTGTTCTAGAGCCTTTACCCGTGCAGACGACCCTTGCGCTCTCCGCGCTTGCCACACAGCAGACGCGGCCGGTCATGGAAGCCATTCCATCTCCTCCTGAGCTAGTTTTATCCTCAATTGCAGCTGAGCATGTGGTGCCAGTTGTAGGCTCGCCGGCCACAATATCAGACTTTGGCTTCCATAGTATCAGAACACGTCCCATATCTCCACGAAGCCATCGAAGGCATGCATTTATTCGACCGAGAGATCCTGCAGAACTGCCGGAAGCACCAGTCACCAAGATTTTCGGCTCTGTGCTAACTCGCGGCAAGAGGAGAAAAGCTGTGCCCACCATTGCTGAAGATGACACGCTAGAGTTGCCGTCCCATTCCCCCTCTGGTGGTACTCCGGACTCCCTGAGGCCATTCAAGGAGATATCAACCAATACCAGTCTTCGCCCGACCCGCAAGCGGAGTGCTGTCATGAAAGACGGAGCAGCTCAAACCCTTTTGACCGCTGGTGCGATCGAAGAAATTTTAATGCCTAGCTTGCCACGCTTTTTGGGACATGCTAAGAGCTCTTCCGTCAGTTCTGTGGGCACTCCCGAGACAACGGGCACAGTCCGTATTTACAGATCGCAAGAGAGCTTCGGCTCGCCTCTCCGTTCTCGAGGGAAGTCTACGGTTGAAGTCGCTGCTGACGCAACTGTCTTGACGAGACCAGACAGCGCAGCTAGCGGACGAGGCTCGACGCACGACACACCGCCACTACCGCCAAACCATCGCCGAATGATCGAGGCAGCTCGTTCTGGCCCGTCTTACAGTCAACAGCATGGCACCATGGGCCCTCCTCTTTGGCCGGCTTCTGCAATGAAGCATCGTCCACATACTCCCAACCATCAGGGATCAGCGCATCGTGTTGCTTCTGACAACAGCAACCCAGCCGGGGGGAACACTTTGCAGTCAAGACGTTCTGTGTCATCGTTTGTATCCGAGATAGATACTCGCTTCAACATGCGTTCCGGAGAAGCAGTCGCTAAACCCCAGACAGATCCTCGGATGATTCAAGCTATAACCGAAACCATGATTGGCGAGTTCTTGTGGAAGTATACTCGCAAGACGGGCCGTGGCGAAATGTCTGTAAACCGTCATCGTCGTTACTTTTGGGTTCACCCATACACTAGGACGTTATACTGGAGCGATAACGACCCATCCACTGGTAAATCAGAGCTGAAGGCCAAGAGCGTGCCGATTGAAGCCGTTCGCGTTGTCACTGATGATAACTATATGCCACCGGGGCTGCACCGGAAGAGCTTGGTCATCATCTCACCCGGGCGAAGTGTCAAGTTTACCTGCACCACCGGACAGAGGCACGAGACTTGGTTCAACGCACTTTCGTATCTGCTTCTGCGTACTGGAGAAGAGCCGCATGCTAATGCCGACGAGGCCGCTGGTCATATCACACAGGAAGATGTCAACGAATTCAATCCGCAGACTGGTCGGCAGGAAGCAAACTCCAAGCCTCCTCCATCCCTATCTTCCTACAACTCTCGAACCACCCGGAACGAGTCCCCCGCCTTCGGCATGTCGATGAATATTCCCACGCTCACACCATCCGGAAACAATAAGCATGGGAGCGCCACTAATAGGACGTCAACCGGCACCTTTAGCAAGCTGAGCGGGTACTGGCGAAACGGAGCACCAAAACTGTCGGAAACCCTGTCTAGTATCCGCGGCCGTGGCGCCAGCAGCCAGAATTGTCAGATTTATGAAGCGAGTGAGGTGCATGACAGTGCCGAAGACTTGCGGGAAATGATAGAACGCCAAGATCGTGAGTCTGATCGCCTCGAAAATGTGCGAGCATGCTGCGACGGCAGGCACGATGTAGGAAGTCTGCCGCGTACTGCACGGAAAGGGCGAGGCCATCATCCTTCACAATCACATCCTGGACCCTCGGTGACCAACACTGCCAGGGCTTCTCTACGTTCCCGAGCCTAGTAGCTGCGGCTGGCCAGGATTTGCCTCTGACGCCCAGGCGAGTTTTTTTTTTTTTTGTTTCGGTGACGAGTTCGATCCGCTCAAGGTCGTGCATTGTCGGTGCATCGGTTCAATTTTTGCGTGAGGGTTTGACGACCGTGACGACATGCTGTCTTTTCCTTGGTTTATACCTTTGCCGTCGGCTTTTTCCTATTTTCCTTAACCTCTAACTTGGTTTCTGACAACCATGGCCTGGCACCGCAACGGCTCGAGGAGAATCTGACTGGATTACTTTTACACACTTTTTTTTTCTTTTGAAAATGACAAATCTCACCAACTACGAACCGTCACTTTTTCGGCTGTTGCCGACCTTTTTCATTATCTGTCTTGTCTATCACTCTTTTTTTGGCCTTTGAGATGACTACATCATGGCGACTGTATCCCACCTCGGCTTCAGTTGCGCTTTCTTTCGTTTCGTTTTTGTTCTTTCCTCGCCTTTCCTCGCCTTTCCTTTTTTTTTTTTTTCCTTTTTTAGTTTATCGAGCGAATGGCCTTGATCGCAGCCGACAAATTATTGGACTGGCCACTGATTTGAGCTTGGCTGTATAAAATACCGCAACAACAACAATAACCACTATTAGTATTACTGTTATTACTCCAAGTATATTTTTTTAAGGTCAATACGGTGTCGTCTACTTTGTTTTCATTTGGACAGCTTTACTTGCTCATCCCTACAGATTGCAGTAAGAAGAACAGAAGTTGACGTGGGACAGAAATTGTTGAAGCGGTAGTAAGTGAAGGAACGAGCGTCGGGCTCGACTCGTGATGGATCTGTGCGGGAAGCAGTGACGCGAGGGTGACTCGGGGAGGTCGAAACATGTAATTTGATTAGGTGGTGATAGGTAGTGACTTGGAGCATTTGATGACTAATGAACAAAGTGTTTCCCCCTTGCAAACTGTCGGCTGCACGGAGCTGCAATTGTACGCCTGAAATGATGTGTGTGATATCGCAGTGACGCGAGCGGCACTTGGGAACGACGACTGTTGTCGTCTAAATATCACATGACGTAGGTATGCGCGCAACGTGCACGCCCACGCCCATGTCCCTGCCGGTCGACAGCCGAAGGCCGTGCCAGGTGTCAACATTGTCGAGCAGCTGCCAGCAGCAGACGCCGGGCTTTGTCACTCAAGCTTGGTATTGGCTGGTATTGGCTGGTATTGAATGCTATGCTCCTCCAAACTCTGTTTTTTTTTGTCTCCTTCCTCTTCACGCACACTCTCTTCCGCAACCTCCAAAAAAATACCCCCCAACGCCAGAACACCATATCTCAGCCCGGGCTTCACAACGACTTTGCTGCTCTGCCGCACTGGGTGGCAACCGTCCCGCTTCCTTCGAGTTGTGGAAGCATTCAACCCCACCACGACCATCAGCAAGGAGGGAATACGGAGCATGCCAAGCTAAAAAAGCTGCAGAGCTGGAGCTGCCGCCGGAGTTACTTCCTGACTTCCCCGTCTGATCGTCACAGCCGCCCGCGTCGATTGCTGATTTATTTCCTTGTTGCGCACATCGCGGCCGCTGCGTGGCCTTGGATCTCCGACACCCATATCAGTACCTCATCCGGAACGCATCTTACTGGTCCTTGAAACTGCCGCGCCGTCTGTGTTCTGCATGCGCTGGCCCACCGGTTCTGGGTTGCATCCTAAGTGTTAGCGCGTCTTTTTCCACGTCTCCCGTTGACATATCTCGACAGCTCGACAGCTCGACAGTTCTTTGGCAGCTTGACTCTCTGGTCGACTCTGATTCTTTCTCGCCTTGGCGTTCTTCTCTCCTTCCATTGCCCTACTTTTAAACGCCCCCCCCCCTCCCTGCCCGCTTTGGACTGGGACGAACTAGGTCTCACTGAAACCTTCTTGCTATTCTCACCTCGTTTGATACTGTTTCTGGCATCCTTCTGCCATGCGCGTTGCTCACTCATCGCCTTGGTCAGCTGCAATTGTAACTGCAACTGCAACCGCAACCCACGTTATCCTACCTCGATCTTAAGCTGATACTGTACTTCAACTTTCGTGCCTTGCTCCGACAATAGACGTTGACGACGGTCCACAACAACGCACTCTATAAGCCGCACTCGATCTGCGACCTTTTGCTTCGACATTTGTGCTCCGGTAGTGCACCTGCGTGCCCGCCAGCCATCCACTTTTGTTGGGGCTGCCTCTTTGACACAAAACATACCAATCTTGCGAAAACAGTTCGGGCTCTGCGTCAGCCATGGGCTCATGGACAACCTTGCTGGTGACGTACCTCCTAGGAGGCGTTACATTTATTCCCCTCGTTGTCTTGGCTGTGCTGGTACACGGTTATTACACGTTGCCTTACCGACGTGACCTCGTATCTGCCAGAAACCACGACGAACATGACATTGTTCAAGCCGGTGATGACACATCCGCTCTTGATGAAGCGAGGAAGAAACAAGATATTGAGGAGCAAAAGTATCGCGCAATTCCCGATTTCGATGTTGCTGCCGGATACTTTGCCGTATGTCGTGAATATACGCCAATGGGGCTCAATGCCAGACCCATAGAACGTTCAACACCAGTTGGGCCCACCACAGTTGCGGCTCCAAGCCCAAGTGTCTACCAGACAATGTACAGGAGTATATTCGACCGCAAATCCGTAGCTGGGCCGCTGGACGGTGCAAGCAACAGCAGCAATACCAGTCAGAGGCCAAAGAAGGCCGGGAATGTCTTCTACGTCGTCCTGAGGTAAGCAAGAAGTCTCCTTTGCAATCAGCTTTCCTCAACAAAGCTTGACTTGTCATTAACACGTTTTCGCTGCTAGGCATGGCCACCTCATGCTTTTTGATGATGATGAGCAACTGGAAGTCAGACACGTCATCTCCTTGGCTCATCATGACATAAGCATTTATTCCGGTGGCGACACTACTCCTGAAGGCGAGCTATTCATCAAGAGAAATGCTTTGTGCCTATCAAGGAAACAGACAGAATCTGACAAGGTGGCACCGGACAGTCAAATGTCTAAACCGTTTTACCTTTTTTCCGAAAATTGCTCCGCCAAGGAAGACTTTTATTTCGCTCTGCTCAAAAGCCAAGAACAAACTGTTGGCTTCGCCTCTCATCCCCCAATTCCAAAGGGGTTTGAGGTGAAAAACATCATCTCTCTCGTCCAGCGGTTGCACTCATCAGAGGACCACGTGCATACCAGATGGCTCAATGCACTGCTAGGGAGAATCTTTCTTGCTGTGTATAGAACTCGCGATTTAGAAAACTACATACGCGAAAAGATTACGAAAAAGATATCAAGAGTGAAGCGACCCTCCTTCTTGTCAGACATTACCATACAAAATATTAATACTGGCGAAACGGCTCCATTCTTCACAAATCTCAAGCTCAAGGACCTGACAGTCGAGGGCGAATGCGTTGTAGAGGCGGATGTTAGGTACACTGGCAACTTTCGAATTGAGGTTGGCGCAACTGCCAAGCTTGATTTGGGCACGAGGTTCAAGACTCGGGAGGTAAACTTGCTTCTCGCCGTCGTTTTCAGACGCATTGAGGGTCATGTGCTTTTCAAGATCAAGGCACCGCCTAGCAACCGCCTGTGGATGTCGTTCCAGGCAATGCCCAAGATGGAAATGACGATCGAACCCATTGTCAGCTCCAGACAAATCACATATACTCTTATACTACGTCAAATCCAGAACCGCATAAAAGAGGTATTTGCCGAGACGTTGGTTCAGCCATTCTGGGATGACGTTCCGTTCTTCAAAACGGAACACAAAATTTGGAGAGGCGGTATCTTCAAAGACGACGATGCTGTCGAGTCTTCTGTACCCTCGCACACTGTGCCGCATGTTGACGCTGAGCCTCTCGAGAAGCAAGATGCATCTCAAGATCTGCTCAAAGAAACGCGACCTGTCGAGAAGAGCCAAAGTCTCCCTTTCCTGAGTGAGCAGCCAGCAGCAGCAGCGACAGGGCTCTTTGGGCGAAAGGTAGGGAAAATCACCAACGCCAGCGCCGCTTCTGGCTTGTCGACGGTCATCAAGTCTAGGCCATCATTCTCTGCGAATACAACTCCGCCGCCGTCTCTCAATATTGTTAAGAACTCTACGGATCCCGTCGTCGGCACCGAAACTACCCATGCCGATCTTTACAAACCTTCGTCGTCACCCTCCGATCATGCGAGCAATTTGATGGCATCCCTAGCCTCTCGCTCTCATGAACCGTCACCAATACAAACACCGTTTGGATCCCCTACCAAGGCATCATCAGTAACCAAAAAATCTCGCCGCTCTTCATCATCATCCAAAGAAGTTACGGAGAAGGAAAAGGGCCACGAATCGGAAACAATCGCAATCCCACCTGGGCGGCGCAGTACGACATCGTCGGCGGAGTCGCTGGCACGTAGCGAAGAGTCAAACCCACAATTGTCTTCACAGCCGCCGGCAGGTTCGTTTCGGAGCCAAACGGGCTCTGCAGGCAGAGCCATGTTTGCGCGTCGTGATGTTGGTACCAGTATGGCATCATCCGACTTGTCTTCCAGCGGTGAGATGAGGAAAGCGACACTCGCGGCTGTTAGTAGTGTTGCCGAGCAAGCCAAACAGTGGGGGTGGAACGCCATCCGAAAACAGCGAGAACAGCGAGAACAACGTCGCCTCAATGAAAAGCTTCATCCAATTGATCTCACTCAACCTATGGGCCGAGGTCAGCCTCTGCCGCCTCCTGGAACCCCTCTTCCTGGTCCCAATGATGGGATATCCAGGTTCGGTCCGGCGATGAACACGAGGCGGAAGCCCGTCGCTGCCCCCGCGTACCCAGAGGATCAAAGTCCCGGTGATGCTCACGATGTTGACAAGGACTTTCGGTCTTCTCAGCCGCGTCCTCTGACACAGCGCAGACGCCGTGGCGCCAGCCTACGGCAAGAAGGGTTTGAGCAAAAGTTGTTGGTCGTGGCTGCTCCTGATGATTCCGACCCAGAAACTCCCGCTACTGAGAGCGAGACAAACTACGACGAAGTTTGGCCAGATGCCGCGAAGAAAACCACGTTGACCAGACCCAGGATCGAGCCAGGCCAAGTGCATGATGTGGAAGTCGTTCCTGGCGACTTAAAGGATGATGGGTCGGGAACCGTCTTGGCCGCTTTGGGATCCTCGTTTAAAAGCACACCTCGAGAGACGCAAGCACCACCGACTTCTGATGTTGATACCAAAGCGAGTAAAGAGAGCCCATTGGTAGCACTGCCAGTAGATCTCGTTGATATCGATGATGACGACGATTTTTCTGGTTGGGTCGACAATGACGATGTTGGTGATGATCAGGACCTGGAGTCGCTCTCCATTGCTCGCACACTCCGAGTTCCAATAAAATAAGCTGTTGCATGCAACAGTTTGGGTGAAAAGAGAGACGCTGACCGGCAAACGTTATGCCTGCCTGATGATTGACGAGGTAGCGCGCGCTCTTTTCGGCCCGTGGACCTGAGTAGTATTTCCTTTCAAACAGAGAATGGCGAGAGAAACATTGGTAATCCCAGTTATCAGTACAGACAACCATCTTTTCTTTCTTTCTTTCTTTCTTTCTTTCTTTTTGGTTGGTGCAGGCGCATGGAGTTGATCTGACGGTGAACATGGGAGTCAATCAAGATTCCCAAAGCATATCAACTGTTCTGGGTATCAGCCTAGCACTGGGCTCGTGTTTTGCCCTCTTCTAATACTACGAATGTACATGTGTCTGAGACAATGGAGTCGGAAATTATATAAGAGCCTTGCACTGAACTACCATGTGATGATTAAAACCTTGATGACAGACAATACGCACCGTGACCAGTGTAATCCATAAATGTGCGTGGATTATGGTCGAAAACCAAAGACACGTTTTTTCAAAACTGGATACAACGAAAAAAAAGGGGTGGCCACAATGTTCCACACAACGGCTACTAGATTAGAAGCCTTTGTTTGCCCTTGGCCCTCCGCCCCTCCCCTTTTGTTCCCTTGTTCTGCAGAAGCTCACCACTCCAACGACTCGGCGTCTATTTCCGATTCGGCCAGCATCCGTATCACAGGTCCCGCCACGGTCCTCATCCCCGCCAGCTTCATGCGCTGCTTCGTGCGGGTCCAGAAGACGGGGCAGTCTTTGCTATCGCAGCGGACCTCCTCGAGGGGACTCTCGCCGGCGCAGGTCCGACAGACGCGCAGGACGTCCTCGTAGCTCCGCTCCTCGGCGGCAAGCCGCGTCTGGAGAGCCAGCAGCGAGGCGGGCGTGCTGGAGCGGCACGCCGGGCAGAGGGCGTGGCCCTCGTCGGAGAACTTGGCGGTGCAGACGAGGCAGTGCGTCGAGCGCATGTACGACTCCAGCGTCGTCTTCCTGGACGCCGGGCCGCCGGGCGGCGCCCGGTGTATGCGCTGGACCTTGGGCATCTCGTCGTACCACTGTCTCACGTTGGCGCCCACGAGGTTGAAGATGCGCTCGAGCGGCGGGATGAGGTTCTTGGAGATGTAGTACTCTGCGTCGAGGTGCCAGTGCGGGTTGGCAACGAGGTCCTCGGGCGCGACGCAGCGGTCGGTCAGGCGCGCGCCGGGGGCGCCCGTGACGACGACGTAGGGCACGCGCTCGCCGTACTGCGGCTCTGCGCGCGCGTCTTGAAGCATTTTCCGCGTGCTGATGAGGGCGCCTGCCGGGGGGGCCCCTTTGCCCGAGTAGCTGCCGAGGCGGACCTCTCTCGCGAAGCAAAAGTCTTGGACGGACACGGCGCCGCGCATCATCTTGTCGCACTGCTTCTGGAAGTACTCCTTGATCTGGCTCAGGTCGGCCGTCTCGAAGAGCATCCTGAGGGCCTGCTCCTCGATCTTCTGCTCCGCCGGCGTGCCGTCCCGACGGACGGTTTCTATGCCCTTTGCGTCAAAGTCCGGGACGGCTTGGTCTTTGCTTTCGTACTTGTATCCGACGTAGCGCTTCTTCGCCATCAGCACGCACGGGTGGTACACCTTTTCGAACTTTAGTTTGATCGGCCGCGGGTTCATGTCGCTTATCGCCTTGGCCATCTCGTTGCCAATGTCAAATGCTTCGTCTCTGGTCCTGCCTTTGAGGTGCACGAACAGGCTGTCCGTGTCGCCATACACGACTTCGGCGCCCCAGCGTTCGACCGAGTGAATGTAGGCAGTCGCGCGCTCGAGCGTCTCGCGACCGGTCTGCACGATGCTGTCCGCAATCTCGGAGCACGGCATCCGGCCCGAGAAGGAGGCAGAGGTGTACCCGTAGGTCACGTTGGCCAGCAGCTTCAGAGCCAGCTGACGGTTGTTCAGCAACCGCTGCAACGTCTTGTCGTCCTTGTCCCTTTTCATCCCGCTCTTGACCATCACCCTCGTCTCTAGGATCTCGGTCAACATCTTGGCCAAGAGAGACTTTCTAATCTCTGTTTTGACATACATCATCCCATTCGGCGCCATGTTGATGTAGTCTCGTAGCAACGCAACAAGTCCCTGCTGGCGTTTATATTCCGTAAATCCCATCTTGTTGCTGCCGCGCCAGTTCATGATGCGACCCAAGAATGTCGAGTAGCAGTAGTTGTAGGCAATCATCACGCTTGGATACAGACTTTGGAAGTCAAGTACCAGGAGCGGGCTGTTGTAGAAAGCGCTTTGAGGCTCCATCACCAATGGCAGACACTCTAAAGCGTTTTGACTCCCGACTTGCTTCCGAGTAGGTGATATCAACATAAAGTTCTCGGGTTTCGCAATCCGGAACATGATGGACTCGACTTTGAACTGCGAGCCACGGGAGAAGACGGAGAAGAAGTCGACGCCGAGCAGTCGAGCTTGCTCACTTGTTCTGGAAATCAGCTCGTTCGACTCCAGAATTTCAAGGTCCATCATTGTCCGTGAAAAGAAATAGCTCACTACCTTGCTCAAGTCAGACGGTTTGCCACTCTTGTACCAGTTCGTCAATGTCCTCCAAGAGTAATGCGGTACGCGGCGATGGAGCAGGTGCCAGGCCACATTCTCAAGGGTATACTGTAGAAGATTCAATTCTCCTCGCATCGCTCGCCAGATATTGATCACATGTCGCCCAGTAACACGAATGGTAGACGTCGTATTGAAGCCCCAACGGTCACTTTGCTTCCCGAATCGCCCATGTGAGTCCGTTTTCATACGGGAGAACTCATCGCATAGGTTATAGTCGTACTTGAACCTCGCCCGTTCAATGAGATAACCCCACGAGCTGCCGTGCACTTCATAGCCGGTCAGGATGTCGGGATCGTACGCTCTGACAATTTCGACCATTCGAACAATCAGGTTCAATTCGGAATTCTCTTCCACAATCTCAGTGCTGATTGGCATTTGCATCATCCGCCCAAGACGCTCATCCGGAGACAGCACAATTATGCCACGTTCAACGGCATCCGCAGTAGTTTGGCTGTATCTCATCATTTCATCAGACTTACAAGCCCAAAATATGCACTGAACTTCGTCTTCCTCAGGATTTGGAACGTATCTTCCTCTTGTATTGACGTGAATCTCCAGGCTCATTGTGCTCATGTATTGAACCTCATGTTCAACACTGGTGGATTTGCCCATTTGTGTGTATTTGAACCCATGCTTGTTCTTGGGCGTAGGCCCGTCAATCTGAGACATCCAGGCTTTGGGGGTTGACATTACTCGACGAGATGCTGTTCGAATCGCCTTCTGGCTATGCTTCTTGCGCTCTGACCATTGCACGACCTCCTGGCAGGTAGGCGGCAACACGGCATATTCCCAACTGCGCCACGAGCATTGTCGTCGCTGTCGAGCTTGTTCTTCTTGCAATGCTTTTCGACCGTTGGGGGCCTGCGAACGTGCACTGAAACCTGCAAGGGACGAGCCACCCATGTCGAAATCAGGTAGAAACGGGACGGTGTTGCCTTCGAGCCGGAATTCGCGGCCTGCATACTCTCGACTTCGTTCTGGAACATCACTGTCTTTACTATAAAAGGCATCTTGATAGATGACATCAGGGCAGTTTACGTCCTCCATTGAGAGTACGTGATTCGGCAGCGGTGGTACAATCGAATAGATCAGGTAAGGTCTCGAGATCCTTTGGCAAATGGCTTGTTGAATTCTGGTCAACACATCCTCGTCCTCGGAAAGGCTCGAAGTCAAAACTGGGGAGAGTGCCATCTTATTCGAGTCTCCCAATCTATCATTGGAGAGGCGTATACTTGAGTCGAAGGATGCCGTTCGGCTTGGCTTGTTCGGAGCGCTCTGCCATGATGAGACGGGCGATGATACCTGACTCAGAGACAATTTATTTCCGGTGTCATCGTTCTCCTCCGGAACGTCGTACGTTCCACTCAAAGCCCCAGAGCCACGGTTGGGCCAAGGATATTCATTCTTCCTCGAAATATTTGACTTGGTTTTCCACTCTGCTGACGACTGCTTATCAGATTGCTGATGTGATTCTTGCCAACTTGCAACAACTTGATGCTTTGATCGCTTCCGAGGACTGCTGCCGGCAGGCAGTCCTAATCGTTCACGTTTCAATCCAGACTTCCGAGGCGATTGTTTAGCTTTTGCCTTGGGAGCTCGTCCCACGAGACCATCGTCTTCAGCGACATCCAGAAGTTCTCGAGAGAATGGTGAAGTAGGGACACACCCTGTCTTCAAAGTGCTGCCACCAAGGCCAGGTGTAATATCTGCAAGGTCCTGCGATGAAGCTGAATCAAGAGCATCGGAAAAATTCGCGTCTTCTGCCACTGCCTCCACTCTAGCGATATCTGCTGGCGCGGACAGTTCTGCTTCATCATCTTTCTGTGTATGAACAAGATCTCGAAGAGCTTCTTCATCTGAATCGTCTGAAAAAAAAGTTTCATGGGTCGAGATCATCCCTTGCATGATCTTTTTCTCATCAACCTCAATACTACTTGCTGGTTCGCATGTAGATTGTGTCATAGTTGAGGGCAATCCGAGAACAGGCATTAGGCTGCTGGGGTACAAATCTTCGACTGATTCAAGGGAGGTATGCACCTCTCCATTAGGGTCAATCGACTTGTCAAAATCGTTGAAATTTAGTTCTTGATATATCGGATCGGACATTTCGGATTCTATAAGGTTATCAATCTGATCTCTGTACTCCTGCTCATGGATCCAACCCTGCGGCTGAGATTGTCTTGGATCGGCAGACATTGTTACCATAGCCTCAGGTGGGAACGGGCTTTGACCCAGACGACCGTTTGGCATTTGCCTCTGACGCCTTTTTGTTTCCTCTTTCCAGAGGCCTGCCATACTGTGCACTAGTTTCAGATCGCCTGCAATAGGCGTGTGACGTTCGACGAAAGCGTGATGGAGTCGCCGTTCCTTTATCAATTTGCGATTGGTGATATGTTGAACACAGATGTCCACTTCAATCGCGCAATGGCTGGCACGTGGTAAGGAAAGATCGTCTGTAATATTTTTGTCGGGAACGGATTGGCTGTGCCAAGTATGTGACGAGTTCGATGAAGGATCATATTCTGGTACCGGAGAACGGAAATATGTCTTGGAACAGTCGAGGTAATCACAGCCGTACAGGTTGTAATCAACCATGAACTGCAGAAGATATTGCAGGTGTGCCTCATAAGGCTGAAACTTTTGCTTCATAATCACCCCTTGTTGCAGCAAGTCTGCTAATCGTGTCATAACTATGGGGTTGAACATGTAGATTTTAAGAAAGAGTCGATAGCCTACATGAAAGCCATAGAACGGGATACCTTTCACCAGGGTAATCCGCGCTACGAACATTGCATTGTCTCCATACTGATCCCTTCTGTAGCTGACCGCTAAAGCATGGTCAATTGAAAGATGCAGCCGGTAGATGTAAGCGCCGACTAACATAACCATTAGTTTGAATGAATCACGCTTGACTAGGAAGCCCTACGTACCTTCATCAGGCGCCAGCTCTCCATCATACTCGATGTACATATACGGAAAAGCCCCATGAACATGAGCGCAGACTTTTTGCCCTGTCTCGGTAGAGCCAAATACTCGAACTACCGGAACTTTAGGGCCTTGACCAATCTGTGAAGCTCGAACATCGTTACGAAGCTGAGGATCATAACGGGTGGGGCTGGCCTGGTAGTGATCGATGCAGTTCAGCCGGACTCGAAACAAACTCATGCTTCTGCAGCATAGGATTTCGGAAAATTCGCATAGGTGTTCAAGCGCATTCCGTCATGGTGGCTGGCGATGAAGAACCATCTTGTTAGGAGCAGAATCGACGTTGGTCTCACGCTAGCTCATTCCTGGGGGGGGGGGAGACGCGCCACTCATAGAGCTTGTGACGTCGAATATCGCGAAGTCACGTGATGATAAAATAGAGCTTCTTTATCCTCCTAGAAGACCTTGTTTCGCAAAGACACACGAGAAAAGCTAGCCAACAGTGATGTGTGCCTCCAGTGCAGCATATTAGTGCAAAGCTCTTCGTCGCTGTGAGCTTTTGAACGCAAAGATCTAGAGAACAGTCAATTCATTTATATTTGCAAACTCCGACATTTGTCCTACGCCGTCCTTGCGCTCAGGGTCCAACATGCCCTCACAGCCACCGCCACCTGGCAAGTCCGCAGGTGCAGCAAACAAAGAGAAGAATATTTACATCCCCTCCTTCATTAGCAAAAAGCCGTTTTATGCAGATGAAGATGGTGAAGAAGATGATTATTTAAGACATCAGCGACGGGAAGAGAAAAAGGAGTCAGAAAAATGGTATGAGCGGGGCAAGAAAGCCGGCCCTGCCGCAACAAAATACCGGAAAGGCGCATGTGAAAACTGTGGCGCGATGACACACAAGGCCAAGGACTGTTTGAGCCGTCCTAGAGCGAAAGGGGCGAAGTGGACGGGAAAGGATATTCAAGCTGACGAGGTTGTTCAAGACTTGGAAATGAGCTGGGACGCGAAGCGTGACCGCTGGAACGGCTACGATGTAAAAGAATACCGCAACGTGGTTGAGGGTTTCAATCAAATAGAGGAGTTACGGATAGAATCTATGAAAGCGATACGCGGGGAAGAGAGCATTGACGACGGCGACAAGTACGCCGAAGCAAACGATATGAGCAAGCACCAAAGTACAGCAACCCGGCAATTACGAATACGAGAAGATACTGCCAAGTATTTGCTCAACCTGGACTTGGACTCGGCAAAGTACGATCCAAAGAGACGGGTGCTGGTCGACAAAGGTGCCACTGGAGGAAAAGCTGCGGAACTGTACGCAGAGGAAGGCTTCTTGCGGTCATCAGGCGAGGCCACCGACTTCATCAAAGCGCAGCGATATGCATGGGAGGCACAAGAAAGAAGCGGCGACACGATGCAACATCTACAGGCAAATCCAACAGCTGGCGCCTTCCTCCGCAAGAAAGAACAAGAAGAAGAGGAACGAAGACGAGCTGAACGTGAGAAGGAATTATTGGAAAAGTATGGCGCAGACGGTCAACAGTCTATGCCTGCCGCATTACGGAACATGATGATTACCGAGTCAGAAACGTATGTGGAATACGACGAGGCAGGCCTGATAAAAGGGGCGCCGCAACAGGCTGCCAAGTCGAAATATCCTGAAGATGTCTTGATCAACAATCATACCTCAGTTTGGGGAAGCTGGTGGTCAAATTTTAAATGGGGCTATGCATGCTGTCACTCCTTGGTGAAGAATAGTTACTGTACAGGAGAGGAGGGCAAAGAAGCATGGGAGGCAGCAGAACGGCAGAGGTTTGGTGCGAATTTAATCGAGGCTGGTAATGGGGATGAATTGAAGGCCGAAGGAGGTGGATTGGTTCAGCAAGCAACTGTCGAAGCGAGTGAAAAGAAGCGTTCTCGTGACGAAATGATGAACGGTGTTTCCGAGGCAGAGCTGGATGGATATCGCAGAAAGAGAGCGGCGCTGGATGATCCAATGGCCAAAATGCTAGGCAAAGACGAACTGTTGGACTAAATATATCCTCGCAACGTAAAAAAGTTCTGTGGAAATCCGAATTCGATCCTCTCCTTTCTTGTCCTTGTCACAGTCGCCCTGGGTCGCAAATGTGGGATTGGTCCACCAATCACTTGTGAACTTGACCGGCTTTCAGTAAACTACATCGACTTACAGCCAAACGGCTGTTTGAGGCGCACAAGTACTATCATATGTTATTCCATTATTCCAGGGCGATCGAATATGCATCACTATCAAGGACTTCAGCAAGATTGGTATTGGTCAAAATCAATCCAAATTATCCTTTGGCCAACGCCGCAAGCTATGACGAGAATTTTTTTTTCCCCTTCCATGAGCAGTATACCGAATCAATCATCCCCATATATGTCGGAGAACCATCATGACATAGCTAATGCATTTACTCGTCATCCTCTTCGCCTTCATCACCGCCCTCGGCGGCCTTGGACTTCTTTCTGCGGACGCGGCCAGGGCGACCGCTACCGAATGGTGAATTCAGAGCAAAGTCAATATGCTTCTGGGAGTCGAGACGAACGATGAAAGAGGGGACGTTGACGATTTGCTTGCCGACACGAATGTGTCGCTGGCGAATGAGGACACGGGCGTGGTGGATGGTCTTGGCGAGACCGAGCTTGTAGACGCAAGTCTGTAGGCGACGCTCCAAGAAATCCTCAATCTTAAGGGCAAGCACGTAATCGAGCTTCATGCGGGACTCGTCAAGAACGCCGACACGAACGAGACGACGAATTAGGGCATTGCCTTCGAACAAGCGCTTGGGGTCCTTCTCGTCGAGGGTGAGAAGCTGACTGTGAGGGTGGTTAGTGATCACTGCATCCAGATCTTTTTGAATCCCTTCGCAGGAACGGACACAACATACCGAGCAGCACGACGAATCTTGGACAAAGTCAAACCAACTCTCCAGACCTCACGCTTGTTGCGGAGGCCATACTCGCCAACGAGCTTCAATTCGGAGTCCCTATTGCGTCGTATAGGTCAGTATTCGCTCACAATCGACTTAAACAGAGTCAAGCTCATGTTCAGTGGCCGGTGGTACTGACAATCGAGCAGACTCGAAAGGTCTGCGAGGGACACGGGATGTCTTGGAGTGGGCGCGAGGAGGCATCCTGATTTAAATATTAATGGCTGCGATTCGTGCGTATATTTGGCAAATGTTTGAACTCACTTGAATTGCTCCTGTGGTGATGGCTGGAGATTGGGACAATTGCGCACAGGATTGGAAATCTTTCAGATTGTGGGGAGGTAAATTCAGCTAGAAGCTATTTTTCGTCACGTGCCTAAAAACTTGCGAACCCTACCCCACCACCACAGAATTCAGCCCTAGTTCATGGTTTAGCGGACCAGAAAAAAATCCGGATTATCTAAGGTGCCGCTCCCACAATCAACCGCAAATTCGACACAACCCACAATCGGTGGCTCATCCTGCACACCTTCGTTCAATTCTCGATCACGAACCCGTTCGGCGGCAAATAAATCGAGATGGGTCACTCCTACGGAAAGCGATCGGGAACCCGCGTGCGTATAGGTCTTCGAATATCGATGCATGACTAGAACTAATTTTGAAGTAGTATGCCTTCAGTCGCAACTTTCGCCAGAAGGGCATGATCGCCCTTAACACGTACTTGAGGACGTTCCGGTTCGTACAATCGAAACATGCTTCAGGCGGGCTTCATAAGTTTCGAGACATAGGCTGATTACTGGATGGACAGTGTTGGCGATATCGTTGATATCAAAGTCAATGGTGCTGTGCAGAAGGGGTAAGTTTCTTGGCTGTAGAAGGAGGCAATCGAGGGAAAAAAAAAATTCGGATGACGAAGAGATGGCGTGGAATGCTGACAATTGAGCCAACAGCATGCCCTACAAGGTCTACCACGGCAAGACTGGCGTTGTCTACAATGTCACCAAGACCTCTGTCGGCGTCATCATCTACAAGAAGGTCTGGCACCGATATATCGAGAAGCGTCTCAACGTTCGCATTGAGCACGTCCAGCCGTCAAGATCCCGCGAGGACTTTTTGAGACGAGTCAAGTCCAATGCCGAGGCCAAGAAGAAGGCCGCCGCCGAGGGCGTTACCGTACAGGTCAAGCGTCTGCCACTCATGCCCCGAGAAGCTTGTACCGTGTCTTTTGTTGACAACCCCCCGGAGACTATTACTCCTCTGCCTTACGAAACCACGATTTAAAATTTGGGGAGGTGTACGGTTGTTCCTTTTTTCTTGTGGTGTTGCGTTGGGTGGGAAAGATCTCAGCATGGCAAGGTCTGGCATTTCCGATGTCTATAGGCAATAAAACTAAGTGACATCCATAAACAATTCTTCTTTGATTAGCTCTATGTCGCTTGGGTGCGAGTGCAGCTTCTTGTTCGCAAGCTGGTCGATGGCTGGTCACGTTGGTGATCTGCGACCATGCATTTATGACTCGACAGGAGCGGTTTGCCGGTGCTCTCAGATTGGGGCAGAATGTAGCGGTTCGAAGGTGCAGCATATACCATATATGGCGGCAATTCATCATCTCTGCGTCTCACATGCTATGGTCCAAAGCTTAGGCCATGTTTCTGCTGATCACTTCTCGTCAAGCACGGTCTTGTTTGTGATACTAAGCTTTTAAACTTGATGTCGGCCTACAACCCTAGACCATGGGCGTCAGACAACCCCGAAATCATGGCAGCAGATGGTGGGATCTTGCCCAGATTGTTGGTTTGCACGCGACATGGCAAGGTGTCAGAGATGAGAGGGCTTCCACGTTGTCACAATCAGCATCCTAGCGTCAAATTAATTTTGGCTCTTTCCTCATGGACAGCCCTGGCGAGAACAAATGGATCTCTTGGGCATTGAGTAAAAATCCTTCAGCCATTATATATGCCATTGCGACAAATCTCAAGCTTTTGGTAATCCGCTGCTATTGTTGTCTGTGCTTGTTGCTATTTCAGTAGCTCACTTTAATTAATTCTGCACGCGACACATGTCCAGGCGACTGTTCGCTAGAATGCTAAATAACTCTTCTGTCTGAATTATAGATGCCTGGTAATCGGTTGACCTTCGTTTTTTTGGGGATTCATTCTTAGGTGGAATCTCATACTGAACAAGTTCGATGTTAAGTGGCAAATGCTTCAAAGAAGTGACACGGCCAATCATTGACGATGATACTTGCCAGACACTCCCATGACATAGCAAGCAATGGGCAAGTCGAGCGAATTTAATAATACACACAATCCAAAGTCAAGTTAATATCTCAAGATATATTTGTTAGCATGTTTCTATCTGAGCGCGAATGCAACTGGGTCACGAATTGGTTAGTAGGCTAATCAGGACCAAGATAAGCGATACTTTAATTTATATGCAAACCTCGCTATGATAAAAGTACTAGTAATC
>JFZS01000246.1:0-37375 GCA_000709145.1 Balansia obtecta B249 | reverse complement strand
CCTAGCCATCTTGAAATCCTTCGTAGTCGTCATAGGTGCCTTGCATCGCTTGCGTACTCACCCATTCTGAACTTGCCAATCCTCGTAAAAAACGAGTTTCCAAGTCATGAGCGTCTTTGTGCCAGTCGCATGCAAAGTCGCATTCCGTTTCAAATGTCTCACCAAAATACTTGCAGATTTGAGCATGTCGGCAGGCGCTGATATTTTCGCAGTACACTGCCAAGGCCTCCAGGCTGCGTAGCCTTGCCGCCGAACTCGGCAGATGATTGCAGTCGCTTCGTACCATGCGCATCACCCGTTCCAGATCCTCGCGACTGTAGTACATGAAGCAGTAACTAGCATTGCCGTCTCGTCCTGCTCGCCCTGCTTCTTGGTAATACCCTTCGAATGATTTTGGAATTCGCCAGTGAACCACAAATCGTACATTGTCTTTGTCAATGCCCATACCGAACGCCGTTGTGGCTACGATAATAGCGTAGCCCGGTTCATTGTTGATCCATCGACTTAATGTATCCTCCTTGACTTGCTTGGGCAATTTCGCATGAAACGGGCGAGCTCCGATGCCTTCGTTTCGTAGTGCTGCCGATAAAGACTCACATTCGTCCCGGGATGTGGTGTATATAATGCCAGGCACATTATCTACTCTTTCGCCTTGTTCCTGCAGTTCCTTTTTCCGAATTTCTGCTCGCCGCCTATCATAAACCATCCGCATCCACTTTAGAAAGTCTGTAAGCCTATAATCGTCTTCGTCTCTTGTATAACGGATCTCCAAGTGAAGATTGTGACGTTGAGGACTCATAAGAAATGTCTTGACATTATTCGGGGTCTGGTCCAGCTTCAAGGTTTGGAGAACATCCTGCCTGACCTGCGGGTTCGCTGTGGCTGTTAGACACATAATGGGCACATCTGGAAATGACTCCCTGAACCACGAAAGCTGTTTGAAGTCTTTACGAAAGTCATGTCCCCATTCGGAAATGCAATGTGCTTCGTCAATGGCAATTCTGGCTAATTCTTTCTGCCGGTGGACTAACTGAAGTCGTTGCCGAAATCTCGCCCCAGAACATAGCTCTGGAGTGACATACAAGAGCCTGGTCTTGGGGTGGCCCGTTTCCAGGTCTCGTTGTATGCGGTCCTTTTCTGGGAATGGCGTGTCACTGTTGAGTGAGCTGGCGTCAATCCCAGCTGAACGGAGAGCCTCTACCTGATTCAGCTGCGCAGTATGATGAGCGAGAACGACATTGCCGTAATCAACCAGGGATCTGGGAACTGACCATGAGGCTGAGGAGCGGGGATACAACGAGGGTTACTATTTGATTAAAGTGAGTCATGGTACTTGTATGGACACTGGAGTCGTCACGACTCACTGCCTTGATCGATGACAGCAGGGAGCTGAAAACACAGGCTTTTGCCGAAAGATGTAGCAGCCTGGACGTAGACGTCAAATCCATCTAGGGCGGCCTCGATGATTTCCCGTTGATATGGTCTCCATACCTGCTAGGTTAGTGGGATGTGCCTGACGGGACAACGGGGAAATGGGGGGGGGGGGGGGTCTTTGCTCGGCAGTCATGTTCGGCGACGAATCCGACGCCGGCAGATAGCGGCGGGACGGCATACCTGAATTCGTTCTTTTTGAATTGTCTTCGGAGAGTGAAGCCAATGTCGGTGCATGACCCAGTACGTTGAAGAGGCGGCATGACGAAAAGGGCGAGACTGGGCTGCTCACTCGCCTTGTTTCGCAGCTGGCGATGTGTGTTATCGGGCTAGGAAATGGGGCACGTACTGGTGGTGGTGGTGGTGGTGGTGGTGGCGCCGCAAACCCTGGGCGATATATCTCGATGATGTGATTTGGTTGAATCAAGTGTTGGCCGAGCTGGCCATGATGAAAGCAAATAGCAGATTATTATTGCTTTGTATGGAGTACCTATCACGTAGATAGCAAAAGGCACACAGTTGCTTCCGCTTAAGGCAGGACCAGGCGGCGCTCTTGCACATATTGTTGCTAGGTATCTAAGGTACCTACACGCTACAACACGACGTCGGTAGGTAGCGTATTCTAGACAGGTACCTCATAGGTAGGCTTCAGGGCAAGTACTGGCAGTACCTTATACTTTTGACTGTGCCGACTCTGTCACTAACGGATGGATGCAAAGCCACCTTTTCCTTCTCACTAGATTGATCAATTGACTAGTCGAATAGTCAACTAAAAACTAATCAATCAGGTCATCAAGGAGATCAATGGCAACGATGGAACGGGAACGGGAACAGGAACAG
The DNA here is from genome assembly GCA_000709145.1 of Balansia obtecta B249. Taxonomy (NCBI): domain Eukaryota; kingdom Fungi; phylum Ascomycota; class Sordariomycetes; order Hypocreales; family Clavicipitaceae; genus Balansia; species Balansia obtecta. The sequence continues at coordinate 35,104 of JFZS01000246.1, read as the reverse complement.
GAACGGGATCCTGGAGCGAAGGCAAGGACGTGCATTAGGTACCTAGGTACTAGGGAAAGCAGGAGCCCCAACAGGACAAGCGGGGATCCTCCATCAGGGGGGGGGGGCTTGACATGATGCAGGATGGCAGCCAACAGGCTCACAGACAAGCCAGCCACCCCTTTCCGCCCACCCGGACCTGCAGCTGGCGTCTGACTTGGGTGGTAGAATGACATTTTCTCAGTTAAACTATCGGCTCGGCTTGGCAGTGGCAGGACGGACGGACATTGTTGGGACTGGCATTATATGCATGTTTCGTGGGGGATGCAGCCACGCAGGCAGGCACGGAGCACCGAAATATTAAGCAGATCGGTAATCAAAGGACCGCATGTGGTCTATCAAGTATGCAGTACCCAGCACCCAGTACCCAGTACCCAGTATCCCGTATCCCGTATCCCGTATCGCTGTATCCTGGTTGATGCTCAATTACCCAAACGGCTGTCTGTCTGACGGAAACTCGAGCCAGCCATTGGGCCTGGCTAAGGCAAAACCCAATCGCCGTTGCTACCTACGATCGCGCGCCCCAGCCGGATTCTGGTTAGGCACATGCTTGTACTGTAAGATCTAGCAAGACAGACCGGTATTGCCCATAACAATGTTAGTCTGTCCATTGTTCACCAAACTGCGGGTTCGCACGGGCGGGCGCACGACGCAAGTTTGGGGTCGGTACGGAGTTACATTGTATGGCATATACTTCCGTATAGTGGGTGTACAGTGGGTGTACAGTGGGTGTACAGTGAGTGTACAGTAGGTGTACAGTGGGCGCATGTACCTAGCCGTCTGTTGCCAGGTGGTCACTGCTGTCCGTGGCGCAGTAGCGGCATCAGCTTGTCCATTCGTCCATCTCAGGCGGCCTCTGGCCACCACTACAAATGCACGTCCAGCCTGGTTGGGCTGCCCGGCTGCACCCACTGTACACCCACTGCATACCCACTCACCCACTGTAGCACCGAACTGTAGGCACCGCCAGCCCCCCCCCCCAATACAGAAACCAGCCCCTGCCAGCAGCCCAACCCAAAACTCCCTCTTCTCGTCTCTACTCGTCTCTACTCGTCCCTGCTCAGTAGGTACACCCACTCACTATAGCTCTGTGCATCCTCGATGCATCATCAGCTTCATCTTCAGCTTCAGCTTCAGCAACTGTTCTTCCCCTGACGCCCCGCGTGAACATCATGAGCCTCTGTGCCTCGCTCCGTGTCTGGCTCCAGCCTCGTTCAGCTTGAAGCAGCAGCCCCCAATCCCGTCGCTGTTGTCAGGGCCCTGACTTATGTTGACGGCCCTCAGGGGCTTCTGAAACACTTTCGCTGGAACCTCCCCCCCCCCCCCTTCTCCCCCCCCCGGGCGGGAGTCTCCAAACGACTGATTGCTTCGCGGTCCCATTAAAAACATCAACCTACAACACCGCCCGGCCAGTTTGTCGCGACGGCCAACACGCGAGATTCATCAACCTCTCGCTGTTGCTGTCCGCCTCCCACCATGGACTGGCCCGATAGGTCACTCGCAGCCAACCCGGCCTCGTCCTCGTCCGTCCGCGGTTTGCCAGACAATCCTGCCCAAGGTCGACGGCCAGTACCGAATTCCGCCGCTACATCGAATGGACCACCACCTCCTCCTCCGATCCCTAATTTTCGAAATGCCGCCTCCAATGCGACACTGTCGGCGTCGAGCTCACTTACGAATCCAGCACAGGTCATCGCCCTCGCTCGGGAAGCCATGCAGACAGCCCTTGAGAGCGAGGGTCAAGTCGCCGATGCGAGCGCAGTTGGTCCAGGATTGAGGTCAGGAGTTACGATAGATCTGAGCCGCAAGGGTATCCAAAAGTTGCCCGAAGAAGTGGTGGACATAGTCAAAGATCAACTCGAGAGGTAATTGCTGCTATACTATTCCATCTTCCATCACCCGTCTTGGCTACAGTGGCTGACAATTTGCCGCGCCGGCTTATAACCATACAGGCTTGCTCTGTCGCATAATCATTTGTCAACCTTGCCCGCACGATTCTCCGAATGCACATCGCTACGATATCTCAACATCAGGGGCAACCAGATTAAAGAGTTTCCTACGGCGGTACTAAAATCCCCTGCTCTTTATCTTGCTCGCCCGCCTGCCTTGGTCTCTGTGTCTGACTCTGCATAGCTCTGTGATTTAAAGTCTCTCGAAATTCTCGATCTTGGTCGAAACCAGCTCAGGATACTGCCCCCCAATATTTCGAGATTGACGTCCCTCAAGGTGCTGTCGGTACCTAAGAACCAAATCCGGGAGCTACCATTGTGTCTTGCTGATATGGGCTCCCTTCAAGTGCTAAAGTTCGAAGGTAACCCCATCAGTTTTCCGCCCAAGGATGCTATTCGACCGCAGTCGGCAAGTCCACCAAACGACGGCATCACGCGAGAGACAGAAGTCACAGAAGTCGCTGTAACATCCATGATCAAGAAGTTTCTGAGACACTACGCAAATACCGGAAGGATGGAGGGCGACGGTACCGGTGATGAATCTAGTGAAGGCGGCGCCGAGCCTCCTCGGTACCCTCTTAAACGAGCAGCAAGCGGGAGATTTCCCATCAGGGTCAATGGTGCAGATGTGCATGATATGCGATCCCCTAATGGATTACCCCGACCACCTCCGATTCCAACCAGATCCCATTACCGCGGCTTGTCGCAGCAGAATACAGCCATACGTCGCCCTGGCGTCATGCCACTGACCATTGGTAACGTCAATGAGAGGCTGCGAAGCAACTCAGAGACACTGTTGCGACCCGACCGCGGCCTGGAGGGGCGTAGTCGACGCATGGGTATTGTGTCCAGAAAAGGGTCCGAGCTAGGTACGCTGGATGAAGACCGGGCAAACAACCGATTTAGCCACTATCGTGGTTTGAGTCATGGCTCTGCCATGCAAGGCACTCCTCCTGGGGTCAGGAGCCCAGCCACGCCAAACGAACAATATCTCCAGCGCCCGATATATGTCCGTCGTCTATCAGTCCTTCCCGAGCGGCGGCGGGAATCGAAAGTTTTTGACCCCATTGTCGAGGCTGCAAAAGGAATCTTGTATTCAGTTTTTCAAATTCACCCTATGATCCAAATGCTCATGACATTGACGAGTGATGGATCCGCCAAACGATCAAGCCTGGAGATCGTCTTCTACAACACCAATTCACATGTCGAAGAACTAGAACAAGAGATTCAGAGGCACGAAATGAAATTTCTCGAAGGTGACGAGTATTCTGTTCTGGAAAATGAAAATGTGTCTCGCGCATGCCAAACGCTCGTGAGCGCATATGGTCACGTCTGCACACTTTTGGCGGACAACATCGATACGTTTGTCGATAAAGGAGACGCCCGATATATTCGCACGCTCCTGATGTTGCTATACAACAGTATCATGGAACTTCGCGTTACTTTGGGATCCGTCGCCGCGTCAAGGCCACAGTCCAGATCGACGGAGCGAAGCCTGTCTGATGACATCAGCGAGACCATCAAACCTTCGCAACGAGAGTCGTTTGCTACCCCAACGGCTGACAGGACAGGAATTCTACGGAGTCGGAACGGGACGGTTGTTCACAACCCCGCCAACCTTCGCGTGGCAACCGACATACCGATGCATTACGCCAATGGTCAGACTCGCACTGCCAAACTTGCATCAGCAACTCCACGGTCAGGCGAGTCGTTCTCCTCGTCCGGTAGTCGAGACGTTGCGGCGGAGTACACGGGAGAGGATGCGCAGTTCGATAGGATTTTCCTGTCTCTGCAAAAGTCCACCGACAGCGTTTTGCGGACATTGCCCAATTACCATGTTTTACTGCAGGGCTGCTTGCGCGCCGCCATGCAGCAGCGTGCGCCGCCTGCACACATTCAAGACTGGAAGAACTTGATTGCTGTGTGTGGGCACGCAATCCAACAGACCGAAAATCTGAGAGGCAGACTGTCCATGATCAAGCTCAAAGACCCTGGTGTGCGGTCGCATCCAGCGTTCTGGAACCTATGCCACAATTTCGTAATCTCTTGGTACTCATTCGTTAACAGCGTCAAGTTTTCCATCAACAGCACACACCTCCCTCCCGATACACGCATGCGGCTGAGGCCAGTGCAACAGAGCCTGAAGGAGACGGGCATTGCCATGGAGCAATCTCCGTGGCACCACCTGCTGCGGCCCTCGGAACCCAACGGCAGCAGCGCGAGTGGTGGTCACTACTCCTCCTCGCAGAGTCCATCTCCCACACAGTTGCCCATTACACCCCAGAGCGCCGCCCTCGGTCCAGCATTGCAGGCGACCGTATCTACTACACCTCACAGTGCCTCCTTTGCAGCAGCCTTCCACGGCAATGTCTTTGATCGGGCAGACGCCCTCATGGCGAACCCAGGCATATCCATGTCGAGAAATGGGACCCTCACCAGGGGCCATTTTGGATTTAACTCGCTGTCGTCCATCTCGTCAATGTCATCTGACGGCAACTCGACTGCGCCGACAGCCTTGAGTCCCAGTGCAGGGCTAATGCTTGCTCGTCCTAACGGCAATCGCGTGGCACTTTCATGAGCATCATCGACCCGTCGTGTCTAATATGGGGAGATTTCACATCAGCCGCCTTCTCCCGTTACCGAGAACGATTGACTGGAACAGACAATGTTGAACCTGACACACGCTACAACATTTGCATACACGAGCAAAGTGCTGTTCAATTTCGCAGCTTTTTTTTATTTTTTTTTATTTTTTTTATCTCTCCGTGATGGCCCGAACCAGCTACTGTTGTTTCTTTTTCTCCTTGTTGATTTGTGTTGTGTTTCGCGTAGCCTGGCGTAATGGGGGATACCACCACTAGATTTTTGGTCTCGATGATCACACAACTGTGGTAAATGTAATCAGGAAACTATGAGATTTTTGTGTTTGTTTGTTAACGGTTTGATTCATATTCTCTTCAATTCCCCCGCGGGGAAAGAGAAGTCTAAGTTTGTGGGACAAAGGACAATGGCAGCGTTTTCGAATGGGGATTCCCCTTTTTTTTTTTTTTTTTTTCCTGTCATGCTTTTCTTTTCTTTTCTTTTTTTTTTTCCTGCTGGCAACGTGTCGAAAGCAAGATTCGATGCGTGCAGACCTAGGGCCACCGATGGGCAGAAGGACGACTACTAGAGATGATGTATTCGTAGGCAGGACTGCGGGGTGCGGGAGAAGCCAAAAAAAAAAAAAGACGGATGAAAGGGTGCATGCTGTATGATTATATATCCTGAATGATGATGGAGCAAGACTCGACGTGGCGTGTGCAACCACATCCAGCACCCTGGCAGAGGGACGTGGGTGAAGCGATGTGATGTGTGAATCCTATGATGGGCAGTGGTTCAGGCGAGAGCAACTCGTGCCCCGCCCTCCTTTACGACTTGCACGCATATTGACCTCGAGACGCCGTCTGTCTTCAATGATGAAAGGCAGTGATGGTCCAGTCAACCGAAAAACCAACAGTCGGCGCTCATCTCCCAACCAGGCGCCACCAAACGAACGAAGGCATCAAAACCCACGACCCGAAGATGCCCGGCTCACAGTCGCACGCGCTGCACGCCGACCTGCCGACGGCCTCGACGCAGCGGCAGGTGGACGAGGCGCGCGCGGCCGTCGTCGCCTCGATGAGCAACCTGCTCGACGCCGAGCTGCAGGGCCGCGCTCGCACGCTGCACGACAACGCGGCCGCGCTGGCCAGGCAGGAGCGCGACGTGGAGCGCGCGACCGAGGCGCTGCGCCGCGAGCGCGAGAAGCTGGCGCGCGAGGCCGACGCCGCCGCCCGCCGGGTCAAGGAGCTGGGCAACGTGCAGAACTGGGCCGAGGTCCTGGAGCGCGGCTTCCTCGTGCTGGAGGAGACGGTGCGGCTTGCCGGGGAGCCGAGCCCGAGCTGTAGCTGTAGCTGTAGCTGTAGCGAGTGCGGATGGAGCGACGACGGCCGCCATGTTGACTTGGGCAGGCTGGTGAATGGCACTACGGACGTCGACGCTGCGGTGGATGGCGATGCGGACTCGAGGTCTGGTGGTAGGCCCAGGGGCTCTGACGCGGCGACTGAGTCGGGCACGGTTGACGAGGCGAGGGTTGTGGACTGAGTTGGAGGTCGTGGTGTTGGATGCGAGTCTTGTGCATGATGATTATTTGCTCTCATGATGGCTTGGGACATGCAGAATGGGATAGGAATGTACTGCAAAGCTGCGACTGGGTGCGTGCGGCAGGCAATGAAATGTCGTTGACGAGCTCTTCGATTAAATTAGCTTTCTTGTTTTGTAATGCTTATTTCTGCCTTGGCATCTAGTTTGGCATAAGATCCCATCCACAAATTCCCGCTTGTCCTTTTAGCTAATGCAAAACACCATTCCCTAGCAGCACTTCCCATTCTTATTCGTCATTCGCTTCGTTGTGTGTGATGTTAGTCTCCCTTTTCACCCCCCCCCCCGCGGTCCAGCGGACGTTGGCATCAAGCACAGACACCCCGTCGACAAGTCCACAGACAGGCTGCTTACAACAGCCCAGGCAAGATAACGAAGCGCTTCGCCTTGTACTTGTCGGGGAATTGCTCGCGATATGCCCTCTCTTTACCCTTGGCCCACGTGTACATCTGCGCTGCACCAATGGAAATGAAGAGTGCGACAGACCAGTCACGGGATGCAACAATGATTCCGACCCAAGACAAGATTTCGTACATGTAGTTCGGGCAGGTGACCAGCGCGAACCCATAGCCGGAGGGAATCTTGCGCTCCGTGCCGCCGGTGGACCGGAGAGAAGACAGATACAAGTGGACAAGGGCATTGCCGGTTTCGCTGAACAGGTAAAGCACAAATCCAACAACATCAATCAGAGGCTGATCAGCGCGAGCAGCCAGAGACCCAGGACTATAGATGGACAAGGCGCAGAGCAAGCCAGACAAGGCCCAGTAAAAGAAGCTGTTCTTGAAGACGTTGAAGACCGGCATCGTGTTGGCGGAGAACTTGTGAACAAATAGTGTCTCCATCTCGCGCTTAACAAAGTGTGCGATAATCATGCCAAAACTGAGCCATTGGGTCGAGGACATGGGCTTGGCTCCATTTTTGTAGATGTATGGTCGTGCAGCAACAACAAGAGCGTGCAGGAGAATTGGGCCGAAATATTCGATGACAAAGACTGTTCTCCAAGCAATTTGGGGTCCTGCAGTGCGAAGCTGGTCAGCCGAGAGCAAAACAGATACGAACTGGCGAGGCTGTAAGAGAATGGAATGGATAACAAGGTCGGAGAGCTTACCCAGGTCTTTGACTAGAACTTCTTTGGCGGCAGAGACATTAGGCTCCTCCGAGAGCTTAGCCTTGCGGTTCTTCAGCGTCTTCTTGGTCGAGGGATCGAAGATTCCAACGCGATTGAAGTCGCCGATCTTGGCCTCCCTGGCGATCAGGGCCTTGAGGTCATCAACCGTGGCATCAGCAGGCAATTCCACTGATGCGGGAAGTCTCTTGATGGGCTGCTTGGGGGCTGCGTCATCGAAGTGCTGGTTAGCTCAGAGGAACATGGATGGTTTGAGAGCGTCCGAAATACACGGTGAGCGTACAGCGATTTGTGAGCTTGATCGTCGTGTTCGCCATTGTGGGAGGCGGTCAAGGTCCGGAAGTGGTGACGAAAAGAAAGAGTCGACACATCCCTTGCCTGCTGATGAGCTGCCCGTCTGCCTATCAGTTCTTTTTCTCGTGCTATTCCCGACGCTTGGCTGAGTGGGGCCCTGGTAGCGTCCGGGCTAAGCTCTGGCAGGTGCCTGCCTGGGACCCTCCTTGCCTCCCATCCCGAACGATAGATATCAGGACCAGATAATTGTAATTCTACAGGAAGGAACGAAGGCTGGCCCCACCAATGGCTCAACTTCATTTCTGCAGTCTATTATGTTCCAAGTCTAGAGTCAATAGTATCCTCTTCGTCTTAAATTGACTGCTCTCGACAGCAAAGATCGTGTGAGGCTAGCCAGGCTACATGTAGCCAACGGCCCAACTATATTCTTTAACTATGACCGAAATTGTTGGCTTTTGGGCCGTAACCCAATTATATTCGGCTTGTCGAAATGTGCTCTCCGGGACGTTTACAATGACCTTGCAAGTCTAGACTCTCTCAGCTGTCCATGTCAGGCGCCCGACTTTTTACTCAGATAAAGCATCTATCTGCCGTCTTCCGTCTTTTGTTCTGTTTGCCAAAGTCGTCCAAGTTGACCAGTGCGCCCCCAAACACAGACCATGGCGTACACCTGCGCGAACTGCCTGATTCACAGCTCACAACGCAGCAACTGCGCCAGCCGGCAAGAGTCTGCTGGCAAGCCGCCACCTCTCCGTTGTAGACGTACCCGATTGCGTCTTCACGTAGAACCGAAGAATCCAAGAATTTGAATTCAGACCACAACAGGCGGTTGCAAGCATTCGCGCCTGACTCACCCACTCCCGAGCTTGTTTGTCTTGCTGCCTTGCCTTGCCTGTCAGCCGTGTTTTCTGCCTTCGATTTTGCTGAGCTGCGTACCTCTTGTAGCTCGTCTTGACATAGATGAGAAAGAAAAAGAAGAAAAAAATTCGACATCCCGAGAACAAAGCAATCGCTTTGATCTTTCGCGTGTGTTGTTGTTGCTTCGATTGCAACAGTCTGTACGCATCAGCGCGGTAGAGCAACATGATCAACGGTGCATTTCGCCAAAGCTGCACTGAATCTACAGAGAAGGCTACAGATGGATGCCTTTCCTTTTGTGCTCTTTGCCTTTTTCTTTATCCTTCGCCTGGCTCGGTCAAAATCTATTCCTTCAATTCTTTCACCGCTGCCTTCTCGTCTTTCTCCATCGGCCACACCAAACACCAAACTAGCGAGCCCTTCCTGCGACTCAAATATCTCCATGATGAATCCATGCGCAGAAGACTTCACGCCGATTTCGACGCCAGGTACTGAGTACACGTCGTCCGTCACTGCGTCGGACGAGGTGCTTGGCCCATCCGTCACTGCAGCTATCCGTTCTACGACAGCAGAATCAAACAGAGCGTCTAATACGCTTCAGCCTCCCTTATATCAACTGCGGCAACCTCCAACGCCTATCCATGAGCCTGCTTACGGTCCAATAGCTCCTTATACATATTTTCCTTTTTGTCTGCAGTTGGGCTCACGCCGGGGTTGGAGCCTGCATCCATGGTACAACCCAGTCATTGTGTCAGAGCGTGATTCTGGTACACCTCCCCAGTCTTTCCATCGGCCTTTGTCTTTCAACCCAAAGACTCCTGTCGTCCTCCAAACAAGACACCTGCCTGCTGCTTCAAACGCGAGTCAAGGCTCAGTAACATCTGCAATAGACAAAACTGTTGACCGTGGGCGATTGGCAAGGCTGGCATCGACAGGAGACTTCGTAACCGACTACACTAGAAGCCATGTCAATGACAGAGACAGCGAGACACTGATTCCTGATTTGAAGCCTCTAGCATGCAACTATTCTAGTTCTAGACGATGCGCGATTGATCACCATGCAAATAGCCTAGCCAGAACGAGGAAGTCTCGTGGAAGCCAGTCTTCCATCCTTGGTTCGACGCAAAGGCCGCCACCACATTTTGAACACCATCGATCGTCCCAGCTAAGTAATGAGATTTCATCAGCTTTTTCAAGTTCTGAGAGCTCGGCAGCATCCTCCCCGCTTTGTTTCGATAGCGCGCTGCCTTTATCCTTCAAAAGCCCTCTGTCGCAGCATGTGAAGGCCCTCGACTCATCTGACTCATTGTGCTCAAGTATTTCTTCATTGAGTTGTCTCTTTAAATATTCAAAAGATCTCAGAAAGTCGCGAGTCGCTGGTAGTGATGCCCACATCCGAGCCAGCCTTCAGCCGCACTTAACTCTTAAAGAAGCACAAATGCCAAAATCTGCAACGGACAACTCAATAAGAAGTTTTGCAGACCCGTTTCCGAAATTGGACCGAGAATTCATCAGAATTTCTACAGCAGATGCTGAAAACAGTGTAAGTTCCCAGTTTGTATTTTCAAATGTTGACAAACATTCCCCAAGCAGAGAATATCCTGACCTTTTTCCATGTAGAAACAAGCTTCAGGAACTACGTCTGATAAAATGTCAAATGCAAACCGTTCAGACGACTCGGTCTCTTACATGCAAGTCTCGCCTTATGTCACTACCGTATATGCTTCCGGGGACAAGCGTGGCCGCGGAGCATCCGATCCCTGCATATCAAGCAATCGTCTCGCAGAACAATATAAGCAACACAAAACGACAGGGCTGGACCTCGCACAGAAAACGTCAATCTCCGATGACGAGTCAAGAACGGCTTTCCAGGAAACATACAATAAAGGGGCGTTTAGTACTTTTCAGATGCCAGCCATCACCAACTCTGTAAGAAACGCAGCGGAATCAGGATCATGGTCACAGTCTAAGAGATGGATGAGCCAGCTGAGCAAGGAACGTATGATATCTCAGAAATTGAAGATGAATCTCCACCACTTAGGCGCTGATAAGTCCCCGTTTGTGCCCCAAAGTTCAGCGGAGCTGACGGCAATTCGCGCCGAGATGAAGGATAGAAAGATGAGGCGACTATCCCGAGAAGTAGCTGCGCTCGAGCGCAAACGAACAAGATCTAAGGGAGCAGGGGAGGAAGAAGTCAAGCTCGTGCCTTTGCTCCAGGGAAAGCAGTTCAAGGACAAGCTGTCGCCAGTTTTTGCCTCCCGGAATTGCTTCCGAGAGCACATCTCACGACATGACGGTCAATGGGTTGAATGGCCGTCTTTGTCCGAATTCAAAGACGAGGGAGACAAGAGGTCCATACAGCATGGACGGCGATTTCCATTGCCCAGGCTCGAAACAAAGGCTGATAATTATCCCAGAGCAGCCTACAAAGCACCTTGGCAAAAGAAGATAATCAAACGAGACTCCTACTTCATTCAACCCATAAGTGAATGCGTGGACGAAATCTATCTTGTTCCCGAGCCGCCTATTACAATGGGAGACATTCCAGACTACCTACAGAAGGCGATACAAGAAATGGAAGAGGAGCTAGATGACTAGACTAACGAATATTGTCATGACACGCGCTCTCGAGTCTCCATGCCACCATTGCTACAGAGGGGACGTTCTTGGAAAAAGAATACGCGTCGTTTCATCGCATCGTTTGATTGGAATATGAATCTTGGGGTTTTTTTTTTTTTTTTTTTCAAAGAACGTCGGTGCACGGACAAAGAAGCGCTCGCAATGCTTAGGCTTCAAAACGGCAGGGTGATTCGAACTTGAAGGGAGTCGTGCAGAGTATGGACTATACCGGGGGACATGGATCACGGACTATATAAAAGACGGAGAAATGATGTGGAGCTTACGAAATAGTAACAAATGTTAACTTCTTTGGCATCGGTAGAAGTCGGTAAAGAGAGAACGAGGTTATTAGTGGAGAAGGGCAACTTTGTCAAGTAAAATAGCCTCAACCAATCAATCTTGTATGCATTTCCCAAGAGAAACAACCTCGCTAATCTCGGCAGAATAATTTTCCGTAGCCCTCACGGGCGATAACGTACCCTTGGGGCTAGCGAGCAACCCACAACCACACAATTTTGGTTTTTCCCGAGGGCAAGTTCACTTTTCTTACCATCCCATCTCCGTCGCCAATTCGATTGCCTGGTGAAAGCATAGCCATCAGGTAAGTCATCCGACACAAATCCAGCAAAGTTATCAAGAGAGAAAGCAGAGAATATATAAGAAACGCAAGTTTACGGCAACGCTACGACTTGAGTTCGTCAACACGGCGATAATGGTGTCGTTGCTTCGAGCCTCGAAATTCGTTCGGAAAGCATGAGAATAAACGACGGCAATTCACTCCAGACATGGGGAACAAAATTCTGCATCTTGCACCTTGAAATATATTCTCCCTTCTCTCCTGATTGACATGTCTGCCTTGCTCACTGGAGGAAAAAAAAAATTTACTGTCAAGCAATCAAGCTAACCATTTCGTCCTTGATCTCCAGAGTTCGCAATCATGGGTATCTCTCGTGACTCCCGCCACAAGCGCTCCGCCTCCGGTGCCAAACGCGCCTACTACCGTGCGTAACAGACTTTATGAATACCCCCGTATACCCGCAACAAACACTCGAAAGCCCGTATGAGTCTTTTAGAGTAACATTTAAAAGAACCATACGTTCTGACCTATACCAACAGGGAAGAAGCGCGCTTTCGAAGCTGGCCGCCAGGGTGCCAACACCCGTATTGGTGCCAAGCGCATTCATACCGTCCGCACCCGCGGCGGCAACCACAAGTACCGTGCCCTGCGTCTCGACTCGGGCAACTTCGCCTGGGCCTCCGAGGGCTGCACCCGCAAGACGCGTGTCATCGTGGTCGCCTACCACCCGTCCAACAACGAGCTGGTCCGTACCAACACGCTGACCCGCAGCGCCGTCGTCCAGGTCGACGCCGCTCCCTTCAGACAATGGTACGAGGCCCATTACGGCCAGCCCATTGGCCGTAGGCGCCAGAGGGCCCAGGCCGCCAAGGAGGGCAAGACCGAGGAGGAGGTCAAGAAGAGCAAGGCCGTGGAGAAGAAGCAGGCCGAGCGCTACGCTGCTCACGGCAAGGTCGATCCCGCTATTGAGAAGCAGTTTGAGGCCGGTCGTCTGTACGCCATCATCTCCAGCCGTCCTGGTCAGTCCGGTCGCTGCGACGGTTACATCCTGGAGGGTGAAGAATTGGCTTTCTACCAGCGTAAGCTGCACAAGTAAACGCACCATGTCTTACTTGGTGCAGCTTTGGCCCATTCTTCCTCGTAACCGGGGAGGAATGCGCAAAGCTGTCGGGTGAAGAGGGGGAGGGGGGGAGGAAACAAAAACAAAGAGAGGAGGGGAAATCGAGAGCAGGAAAGGCCGACTCTGGTTTCGGTCGTCTTTCCTTTTCTCCATCCCTGCGTCCTGTATTAGCCCATTTGGCGGTCATGGTGTTCAAGGATTTCTACAGTTTGTCTTGGGGAGCATTTCAGGGCATCGCAGAGAGCTTTCACTCAAGGCATCGGAACGGGGAGGTCGATAGGGAACCGACTAAAAGAGAAACCGACTACTTAACGTGCAGCAACGAACGACTTGTAAATTCCATCATTCTGTTCTGAATTATTTGCGTGCAGTGACACGTCGGTGTCACATAACATCCAGACGCAGGCAAATACCACAGTTGACATTTAGTATCTCTGAGAACTCTTGGAATCAATACACCCAACGCATGGTGAAACCCAATGTCCCTCTTAGACGCCTTCCACCCCTCATGTTAGTAGAGTACAAGCAGACCCGCGCTAATTGGCTGACATGCTCCATGACTACTACTACATTGAATGAATGTCTGGATGAGCACAAAACGCAAATGGCCAGACACATCACGTAGAGTCACGTGCAAGAGGCACCGCACATCCATTCTGCCAATCACGCTCAGAGTGGCATGCTTGCTTACCCCTGATTCTCAACAAGCATGTGGTGGCTATTCGGATTCAAGTAGAAGCACATCTTCCAGTCCAAGCGCCAGGTCCTGGTATAGCTCGTCAGATACACAGCCCTACTGCGTCACCTTTCCTTATTCTCAGCCATGGAGCGTTTGGACAAGCAGTGCCACAGGACGACGTCCTGCCAGGATCCGATTTTCGTACAAGCAGATGCTCTCGCGTCACTAAAGTAAATATCTGTCCAAAGCTACTGGATTGTCGCACCGGCATGATAATGGTTATTGTCTAGCCTGTTGTTCCTGGAACTTGCTGCAAAGGACTATCTGTATGTAGCCTGATGATGGACACGCAAAGCTCGGCTCTGCCCAGCCCATTTGTTCGTCATCGCTGCCGTGAGTCCAACCCAAAACATGAACCGTCAACGTAGAAGAAACAAGATGTCCTAAATGCGCCTGAATCTAAAGTGACACGTTGTCATTATTATTCAAACCACAAGCCGGCTATGTATATATCGTTTCTCATCCCTCCTCGTACACCTCACCACATATCCAGGTCGCAAGGTTAGGCTCATTTTGTAACGCCATGCAATAGTTGATGAAAAGGAATTTTGTACATTAAAAAATCTTTTTCTTCAAAAAAATTTTTTTCTTTTTCTGTTGAGTTCGCGGCAGAGACGAATCTTGCACTACCACAAATCCCCGCGCACAGATGTAGCCGGCAATGATATTGCATACAAATGTGCCTCTCGGGATGTGTTTGTGCAACTACGCAAATTGGCGCTTTAGATCAGCCCATTTACGTTTGAGCTCTTCGTGCTGCGAGTCAATCTGTCGTAAAGAGAAACTCATGTTAGCGGTTATTCCCAGACAAAGTAACATCCCCAATGGGCTTCTACAAGTCAGTTCCAACTACATACCTCGGCATAACGCATCTTGGTTAGCACCAACTGCTCTTCAAGATCGACCAACTCCTTCTCCACCCTCTGATTCTCTTCGTGTACCTTTTCATTTCGCTTCATCAAGTCGTCGCGTTCCAGTTTCCAGGTCTCTTCGATTTCAGCAGGCTGTCTCTCAATGATTTCTCGGAGCTCCTTGACCTGGCCCCTGAGGCTCTCGTTCTCGTCTCGAAGCTCTTCGTTCTCGACTTTGGTATGTACAAGCTCTGTAGCAAGCGCTGCCTGTTCCGTGTCGCACGCTTGCACTCGTTTCTCAAGCTTGCGTAACTGAAGGGCAAAGCTTTGGTTAGCCAGTCTGAGATCCTGCAGCTCCGTCTCACGCTCCTTGTCTGCTTTCGTCTTTTCCTCCCATTCCGTTGTATAAATCTTCAACGTCTCAGGCGTGATCTTGATCTCGCACGCATCCCGCACAAGTTGATCTGCTCTATACACCTCCTTGTCCATGCTCGAACTGGAGCTTCCAAAGAAGCCATTCTCGAGGATGCTGCCTTGACTGGGATCTTTGTCAATGTAGACATCAAAGAGTTTGTCCTTCAGGTACGTTGTGAGCTGTTGCATGTCGGATAATCCCCTCAGAGTTGTGGCATTCTTCTGCATCAGTGCGACACCGAACCGCAAAATCGCGGACAGACCTTCAGACAGGATCAAGTCGTATATGCGAAGAACCAGCTGTAAAGGGAATCGATAGGCAAACAAGGTAAGAAACCATTGCGTGGCGTACATGTGCGAGGAGATGCCTCTCCGATGCAAATGGCAGTACAGAGCCGGTTCCAAGTCCTCCAAAAGTCTCTCGAACTGATACAAGTGTAGATGCAAGCCGGGCATATCCTGGATGAAAATATCTCGAAGTTTGTACTGGTGCATGAGTCGAACAAGCAAACAAAAAGCTTCTTCCTCGGGCATCTGAGCACAAAGTCGGTCAGTGACGTGTTTTTGCTGAGCTCCCACTACATCGCCGGTCAGTGGCATTTCCTCGCGTGATACTCACGTTGAACAAAAGTGGCATGATCAAAAAGTTCATGCCCTGTGCATAGCCAACGCCCTCGTCAAACAACGCATACGCTTTGCAGACGCCAAAGAGGCCTTCTTGAAGCCCAGCAGCGGCCGCATACTTGGAATAACTCGTTCTCGCCCCGAGGTCGCGTCGAATGACTTTCTCCAGTTTCTGAATCGCCGCGGCGTCCTGCTTTTGCTTCTTCTTGATCTCAGCAGCGGTGGCAGTCCGAGCTTTTGCGGCCGCTTCCTGACTCTTCTCGCTCTTGGGGGACATGCTTCCGTTTGCTGCTGACTGACTCGAGTGGACTGAAGAAGCGGATGACTTCACACTTTCACCGTTAGTGCTAGTAGCATTTCCTTGATTGCTAGCGGAGCTGGCAGTTGTACTGCCACTATTTCTTTTACCCTTCTCAGTGCCTCGAGCGACTAGGTCTTTGTACAGCGTCTCCAGCTGCTCATTCTTGCTCTGGGCCAGAACTTGCCAGATCACTCCACGGATGGCATTGGGAATACCGGTCGCAATGGCTATGTTCAGCTCCTCGGGGCTAGTACGGGCCACTGCCGCGGGTCCTTCGTAAACGACTGACTGCCAAAGGTCCCAATCAACTTGGGCTTCCGGCATCGCAGACGGTCCAGCGCTCACTCCTGATACAGTGCCGGGGGCTAGGTCATGGTTGGGGCCTGGGACTGGACGTTGGTTCTTGTCCCCTGCTAGGCTGTCGCCGGGAGTAGCCAACCCAAGAGCATCGCCTTGTCCAGGTCCAGCACCAGCATCAGAAAGTAACTGAATACCTGCTTCCTCGCGCATCCTCAGTGCCTTGAATCTGTCCTTGAGGCTCTCCCGCTGTAGGCCATTGGCCGCATTGGCCCCTTCGTTCTCCTCATCCAGTTTGCTCAGCATCATCTCAGGATTGCTTGTCAAGGTCGCAATTGAGCTGGCAGTATTTCTTCGGCCATTGGATTGAGTCGGTGGAGAGGTTGGGTCTTTCTCCTTATTGGTCGAGGTTCTCGACAACCAGGAGAAGGGACTTGTTAGTTTGCGTGTTGGGGGGCCGGGATGCTGGGGCAGCGGGGAGGCGACTGCATTGATGGCTGGAACTTGGCTTTTCGAAGGAGTTTCGCCAGTGGTGGGGGACCAGGGCATCGCCGGTAGAGCATTCGTGATACTGCTCAACGACAAGGTTTTACTGGCAATGTCCTTTTCTGCTCGGCTTGAAGTAGCTAGGGCGATGTCAGTGACACCACTGTTCTTGGATGAAAAAATACAAAAAAAAAAAAAAAAAAGGGGGGGGGGGGGGCTGCTGGTATCACCTGCTGCTTTTATGGGACCTTCGTCATCCAAGTTCACGTTGTCCAAGTTTGAAGTATTCGAAATACGATTGGAAAGGGGTGAGGATGTTCGGCGGGGCTCTGCTGGTCGCGCCTCGGGTTTGTCAGGGTGGGCGGTATAAGCAGTCGCGTTCCTATGGTCTCCATTCGTGTCCTGATCTTTGTTTATACTCTCCTCCTTTTCCGTGTCGTTCTCTTTGGGCTGTGGGGGTGGGCTTTTGGTGACGGAGATGGATCGTTTAGTCAGTGAGCGAGCTGGACTCGCATCAAGTCTGTCTACAGCACTGTCTGCACTGACGGCGTCCTCAAAAGTCTCTTGCTCGCCACTCTGCGGCAATTCGGATTATTAGCATTGATTTAAGAATGAGACAACCGTCTGGATGAGTGTCACTTCCGACAGAAGTTGAGGGTAGGGGGGGGAAGTCGGCCTTGGGAGGATAGGATAAGCACGCACAGTATCTGGGTTTGAGCTAGCTGCCGAGGACGGCCTCGGCCTCTGTTCCTCGGAAGAACGAGGGGTGGCACCGTCGCCGCCCTGCAGCGACATTCTGCCTCGTGTTGTATCAGGGGAAAGCGTATCTGCACGTCACACAACGTGGATGTCTCTTCGAATTAGGGGAATCGGACGATGATCTACTTCAGCACGCAGCCATCAGCGGCGTATAAGTCCACCACTCGAATTCCTGGCGACACAAGGACCAGTGGGCAGGATGGTCGAGCCGAGGGGGGAAAGTGGTGAAGCTCGTGGGTAATCGCAAGGAGCGGCTGGTGGGTGGTTGAATGGTTTGTCGCGTGTAACGTGTGTCGTGTGTGGTTTCTGTCGTGGAGAAGTAAAGCAGGTGAACTGCGAGCCGCACAGCGTCGCGAGTTGAGAAAATGGCACTGGGGGTCAAAAATGCAAGTATACAGAATGGCAGAAGAGATGAAGGAAGAAGAAAAATGAGACGATGGTGGATAGGTTATGAACAGGCTACCCCTTGTTGGATGTAAAGAGATGGATTGTGCGGCGCAGCGTAGGGTTGCAAATTCTAGGGATGGGATGCCGACCGCTGCTCAACGGTTGCAGGTTCGCTCGGGCGTTGGCTTAAATCTTGCAACAAGGACGAGCATGAGCATGAGCACAAGCCCCGAAGGGCAATGGGGCCAATGAGTGGTGGTGGCCGGGTGTGTAACCACCGAGACGAGATGAGACGAGACGGATGGGAACGATGGGATCGATGGGATCGATGGGGACGACGGAAACGATGGAAACGATGGACAATGACAACAAACAACAAAACAGCCACTGCGCGCGCGCGGCCTTGGCCCTTGGCAGTTGAGCCAGGAACAGCTAAAGGGGGGGGGAGGGGGGGGAGCCATCTGGTGGGCGAGAGGGGCTCCGTAAATTAGTGGTGGGTAAATGCAGGAGCATTCAGTGGCATCCTCGTCTGCTCCAGCGCCATATGTACCTGGGTAGCGTGGTCAACCAGAGACTACTAGGTGCCTAGGTATATGTACCTACCTCGTAGCTGGCTGCCGAGGTGGTTGACTGGTGACTGGTGACTGGTGCGCGCCCTCCAACCTTCGTTCAATCATTCATTAACTTGAAGTAGTAGACATGAAAGCCTCAGTGCCTCCACCAACATGACTCTGCAAAATTATCTCGACGTTGTCGTTGCATGCAGGTATTTAGAGCCGAGATGGGATACATTAGGCATTAGGTATCCAGATACCTAAGGGTACGACACGCGGCCAGCTTTAGGTAGCTGGACACTGGATATCTCGTACCTGGTACCTGGTACATGATACTCGGTACTTGGTGCGATGCAGAAGCCATCTGTAATCTCGCCACCGTCCGGACTTTTGAAATTAAGACCTGGCTGCGGATTCCGCCGCGGTTGTCCCCAGACCTCAGACTGGCAACAATACCATGCCACGATGACCCCAGTGTCATAATGAAGACATAGGCACAAGATGGTACGTGTGCTTTTGACGCTACCGAAAGTGCCTGCCAGCGCCACCGTCAGTGGCCATCCATCCATCCATTTTCTGTAAGTCTCACACTCGGCCCGGTTGGTACCTGCCGCTTCTCGGTGGGTGGGCGAGTGGGCTGGGCTTGGGGGAGGGTTTGGGGAGAGGGTTAGTGGGCGGAGGGCGGGGATATCAATATCAATTCCTTAGCACCAATCTTTGGTTGACTTTGTCTTCCCGCCTTCGCACCCTCGCACCTTCCCTGGCGTGCCTGGGACGGCTGCCCGCAACCGCATTGGTGGGCCGGCTTGCTTTCGGGCACGCATGTCATGTCACGTCTGTAATACCTCGTCACCATTTCAAAGGAATGCAACCCGCGATACTGGCAACGCTATTCGGTGTTATAAAGCTTCCCGGGCCCTTGGCTTCGGGCCATCGAACGTCCCCCATGGTCTTGCGGCTCTTGGACCAAGGGGTACATGCTCTTGGCTGCTTGTTGCTTGTTGCTTGTTGCTTGTGCTCTGGGTTGGCATTGGCATTGGCAGTGGCATTGGCATCGTGATGCATGCAGGCTGACGCCAAGTGCAGCTGTGCTTGGCGCGTTGTTGTTGGCCGTGCCTAATGTCAACTTTCAAAGCGCCCAGCAGGGCCACACTACGTCCAGCTCATCTGACGAGGGGAGATATCGAGCAGGCAAATGCTAGATATCCGAGTTGTGGTCAAATGATTGCTTGATATCCGCCTGTAGGGTAGGTAGATATTAATCTGCGGCGGCCGGGCCACTAGCCAGCATGTTCTTGTATGCCTTGAATATGGGAGCTGAAGACCAATGTCTATTTCGATTTAAATGCAATGTCAATTATGTCAACCTTGTCCGATGTATCCCGTATCATATAACATGGCCATCAATGGGCATTCAGGCTCATCATGCGACAACCCCAACACGCCGTCCTCGACACCCATGCTTCGCGTCCATACATGCACACCCATACGCATATTTATTACGTTTACAAATATTTGGATTTTATATTTGGATTTTATATTTGGATTTTATATTTGGATTTTATATTTGGATTTTATATTTGGATTTTATATTTGGATTTTATATTTGGATTTTATATTTGGATTTTTATATTTGGATTTTATGTTTGGATTTTATATCTGCATTTATATCTACATATACACCTACATCTACACCCGCATCTACACCTACATCTACGTCTACATACACATACACATCCACATCCACATCAAATCTACATGCCTTTACACACCGCTGTGACTTATGCCGGTTCTCCTTGGCCCGAGTCTGAGTCTGTACCTGGCAGCCTAGAGAGACGTAGAGTGTATCATGCAGATTCCCGCATTGCTGCTGCCTTCCCAGGGAGATCGGAAGCTTTCCGTCTGTTCTGTGCCAAGCATCAGATTCGGGTCATAAAATGTACCCTCCTCCCATTGCCTCTCACACCCTCTCGCATCCTCTCGCATCCTCTCGCATCCTCTCGCATCCTCTCGCATCCTCTCGCATCCTTCCACATCCTTCCACATCCTCCTCTCTTATCCCCTCACGTCTCCTCACGTATCCTCACATACACCCCGTGCATGCAAGTTGACGAGCATGCGGGACCCACCTGTTGTTCTCTCAGTGCCGATTACGCAAAAAGGCCCACCCACCACAATTACATTTGTTGTGCTGAGCAAATCTGACGTTTGACGTCCAAAAGAGCTCCATCTTTTTTACTCCCCAACATCACAACTCTTCCCTTCCATCCTTCGCCACATCAGTTTGCATCACGGAGAGGCCCCGACGCATATATCCCAAACCAACAACCTCATCTGGTGGCCTTGTCAGAGCCGATAGCTTCGTATCCGACACCCGCAAAAGGCTAGCTTACTACTTACTGGCCATCCTTGGCTGTTCTTGGACGTCTGCACCCGTTCTCCAGCTCATCTCCAAACCCTGGTCGTTCCAGTCGATCAAGATTCAAACCTGACAGCCAACATCACCGTGACCCTGATCCGCCCTGGTAACTAAAACTTGCTCCAACGCAGCCAGATCGGGGCCGACGCTCGTCTAAAATACCCAACCGAGCTCGCCGTCGATAGGGCTTTCGAATTACGCCAGTACCCCTCGTTCAAACACGTCACCGTTCACTCACCCACTCGCCAAGAAGCCACCCTCTTGTCCAAACATCCAGGTCTATTGTTTCCCAACCGCAGATCTTTGCGACCTGAAGGGACAGGAGTTGTCCGATTCTGGGCACTCCACCGGTGTCGGCAACATTGTAGCCCACGCAGGTAAATAGATAGCAGTGGAGGGGGAGCTTGCTTTCGTTTCAGCGGCGGAGCCGCTCTTCTTTCGACAATGGGCAAAATCACGAAATCGATGCAGCCCAAGCACAGGGAGACACAGGTAAGCTTTGCAAGCCTTCATTCTCCCATGTCATACAGCCGTGAACAAAAAGTATTGATATCTGACCTTTCCGTTGCAGTCCCCCTGGCTCCAAAGCTACGTGCAAACGGCATCCGTGATTGAATTGCCTCATCTACCGAAACACTTATCGTCATTTCCGTCAAGGTGGCCCTTCGGACGGGGTGATTTGTATCATTGGATTCCACTCCTAAACAGATTTGACACCATATTGGAGCATTTTTCCAAGACGTATAAGCTCAACGAAGGGCCCCAACAGCGCGACTTCGGTACAGACGTTCTGACGAACCAGGCCCAAGACTCCCCTTTCAGCAGCGAACGAAGGTGGGATATTCTCGAGCTTACAGAGCTTGGCTTCCCGCCCGACGGCGACAGAGTACTGATAGAGAGTGTTCTGGAATTTACCCGCATGCTGCTGGAGCACTGCGGGAATCGGAGCATCTATGCCAGCAGTGCTCACTTAAATGATCTTCTCAACAGCACGTCTTCCTCCATCCTGATTTCTACTCTCGAAGTTGGCTCGGAGCTAGCTCAAAGATATCAGGCATCCGTCAAGCGTATCGCCACACCCTCCAGGCAAATCAGTTCGGCGTTGCTGGCAAATCATTACAACATCGACCTGGATCGTGTTCAGCAAATTGCCCTACCATTTGTCAAGACGCCAATCATCAACCTGGCCGATTCTGCTCCCTCCACGACTCCAAGTTCGACCAAGGGTAAGGAGAAGGGACATGGCAGTAGCGGCAGAAACTCGAAGCTAACCCATGCCAACGATCTGGTCGCTATTGCAACCTGCGACGACACGCGATGGCAGAGTTGGGGTGATGTAAAGGTGCTCTACTATCCTCAAGACGGCCCTGCCGCTACCGATGCGGTTAATGAGGCTGGCCGCTCGTCGGCGCCACCAACCCCAACACCTCTGCGCCGCAGCCACACGGTCGGAAGCCAACAGAACACGCCGCGGCTGCGAAATATCGTGGCAGATGACCCCTCCCCAATCCCTTCAAGGACCCCAGCCATTGCTGATGAGCAGGTGACCTCGGGACAAAAGTCATTCGACGTGCCCAAGTCCGTCATCGCAACCACGCCCATCTCGGAACTTGTCAAGCAGTGTCCCGCCGACATGCCGTCATCAGCGAGATATGAGTTGTTCCATCGACTTCGAGTGGCCAAAGCCCTTACGGAATCCTTAGAATCTCGCCAGAAGATGTTGGCGGTCAGGCTGCTGGCCATTACCAACCTGGCCTACATTCACACAGACGCAAACTTCGTGGACAAGGTCCTCCGCCATGATATTGATGAGACACGAAGGTACCAACTTGTATACCAGCTCGCAGAGCTCATCCGACCTGCCGCTGATGGGAACACAACTATTCCCCTCTGGCTGCAGACCTTTGCTTTGGCTTTATTGGAAGCTGTTTCTGCCTTCACTGCCAGGTGCCAGGATGTCTTGTCTGCCCTGAATGCCAATGTAAACCATGGTATTCTGCTCTATGTCATAAGAAAAGCTGTGGCGGGCATGCAAGTTGACGGTGTTGCCGACAAAGGCGACCAGGCCACAGAGGAGGATGATTGGCGAAATAACTTGTTTTCTCTGACGCTCCATCTCTCAATGTCCACCCGCGTCGGAAACGAGATGGTCTCCGCCGGTCTCATGACTATCTTGGTTGAAATTCTTAATATTCGGTCGTATGCCGCGCAACGGCACCAATCAATGGTGCTGGCGTTCTTAGATGGATTGATATGGTCCTATCAGAATGCATTCACATCCTTCTTCAACGCCAACGGCCTGGACGCAGTTGCGCAGCTTCTGGTTGACTCCGTTGCAGAGTCTCAGGCGTCACTACAATCTTCCAGCGGTGTGCACGCAGATCAACAATCGGCTGCCGTCGATTATGAAATTCCCTACTATCAGCAGCAGACATTAAAATGGCTGCTCAAGTTTGTGCACCACATCATGACCAACTCATATAGTTATGGTGGCAATACCGATCGTCTACTCAGGAATCTTGCTGAGAAGTCTGATCTGCTGCAGAGTCTTCGTGAGATCATGGCTAACAAACGGAGTTTCGGATCAGTGGTGTGGACTCATTCTGTTACCATTCTGAGCGACTTCATCAACAATGACCCGACCAGTTTTGCTGCTATCTCCGAGTCGGGCATGATCAAGACTTACCTCGAAGCAATCACTGGACGACCAGTGCCAGAGCCACAATCAGTCGGAGAGTCGAAGCAGAGTGAAGAGCAGCAAGAGGAAGAATACGATATTTCATCTCAGAATAGCTCTGCAATCTCTATTATTGCTGACGAAGATGGTCGCCCACATCCACCATCTCATGATGAGATCCGCAAAACTCGCCAAGAGAAGCCCGCACAGGGTATCCTGGCGTCGCCAGAGGCAATGAACATTGTCCCTCAGGTTCTAAATTCCATCTGCCTGAACAACACGGGTATGAAGATGGTCGTGGCTTCCCAAGCATTTGACAGCTTTTTGGAGATTTTCGAAAGCCCAGCTCATGTCGCTTGCATGGAGACTGACAAAGATATTGCAACAAATGTGGGCGCTAATTTCGATGAACTTGCCCGACACCACCCCCCACTCCGTACATCAATATCGAATGCCGTCATTGACATGGTGGCACGAGTGCGTTGGCTTGGTATTGAGAAAGGCATCAATTCTGACTGGGGTACCCGGCTGTACGTATCTACTCCCGAGGGCACTATCTCTACTGTTCACCCGCACGGACATTTGGTACCGGCAGCTGCAGAAGAATCTTCTAGGGAGAAGAAGGCAAGTAGTGACCTAGTTGATGTTGATATGTCGGAAGAGAATCTATCTCCTCAAGAAATTCGGGCTACGCAAAACGCGAACGCAAACGAAGGAGACAACAGCAAGGCTCACAAGGTGGTGCCTCCACAATCGCTTACTCCGTATATTCATGGCCTCGCCAATTTTCTGACCGGTTACTTGTCCAATTCGCTCCTGAAGACGAATTTCATCAAACGGGGCGGTATCGAGCTGATTCTTGATATATGCGAATCACCAAGCCTCGATGCAGCCTTCGGAGACTCTGCCGCTTCCAGAGTAATGAATCAAGTGGTTGGTCGGTTGATTGAGCACTCTCCAGTCTGGGGCTTACCGTCCCTGTTACGACGCGCTCAAAGAAATATCGACATTCTGCATCCGTTAGCTGTCAAAACCGAAGCTCTGCCGCCATACTTTGCTGCATTTCTCTCACCAGATCTGCGCGTGTCGAGCGATGATCCGGAGACAAAGGACACGGTGTTAAAGGCGACACAGAAAATCAAGGCTTTACTGAACGCTCAAACTTTCATCAAAATTATATCGGACTGTTTTACGCCGACAAGGTCCAACTCCGTGCAATTCTATAACGTCAATGTATACGACTACTACTTAAGCCTGGTCAAGTCCATCGGCCCACTACTTCGTGGGATCCTTGCCGAGGAAGCGGGCGAGCTTTCAGTCGTCCCCCAGCACTGGTCTTTGCGCAGGCAAGGGACTCCAGGCATAAACATATCGGCGGATAATGGCGAAGCCTGTAGAGCAGAGGAAACGTCCATCTCAGATGTTATGAGCAACGCCGCCAATACGTGGAATAATGATGCCAGCACTGACGCGACTGCTCCTGTCAAACTCACGGAGCAAGAGCGGTCCAGCGCTCGTTTCATGAATTACGAGACCCTTCGGACATTGTTGCATCCCATGATTCCGACGTCCTTCCCACTCTTCCAGTCTCTGGGTAAAGCACTTCTTCCCCGACGGGAACCATATCAACCTGACCCATTCCCCCGTCCTAGGCAGCTTGAAATTGCGATGGCCTTGGCTGATACTGTTCTTGCCCACTTGGCTCCCTCTGTCGCGCAGCTCGAGCCAACTTCGAAGGACTTTCACTACTGGATCATCATGCTCCATACCATTCACGAGATGTTGATTGATCATCCTTCTGCGCGACAAAGTGACCGGTCCAGTGTGCTTATCCTCATGCCAGTCCTTCTCGCCTTTAAAGAACAGGGCGGCCTGGACGTCCTCCATACCATGCTCAAGGTCTTCGCTTCTTCTGTGAGGAAAGACACAGAAAGCAGTTTGGATGAGTCCTCGCGAGCCAAGGTCGCCGCTTTTGGCCTTAAAAAGGTGCTGGATTTGTATTTTGTGTTAGTAAATGGAAAGTACTTTTCAGAAACGCAAAACCACTACAGTCTTTGGCGGCCAGCGGATAGGTCACAGAACATATCGAAAGTATACCAACAACATGTCGTCGAATTTCGTGCAGCAATACTCCCAGCAATCGCCCAACTGTGGACTTCCAGCTTCCTCGAGAAGGTTTCAGACCACACCGTGAAGAAACTTCTCGATATCATCAAGATCATTTGTGCCGCAGATCACGAACCGCAGGCTGCACTTGACGACAAAGTATCCTTTAACCTCTTCAAGTACACGGATGCGAGGTTCAAATGGTCCCGTTTCCGAACCTTGGCGAGCGAGTCTACAAATTGGGGTTATGACGAGGATCTCGTTCAAGAAGCAATCTACCGGGCCAATGGAAATGCCGAGGAAATTGAAGACTACTGTCGGGCCCATACGCAAGGACTTGCAGGGCCACGCAACCCCATTCCGGCTGAAGACGCTGATGTATCGGCCCTGTTTGAGGATCCGCCCAGGGAAAGAGACGAAGCCGAGAGCGGCACTGTTACTATTGAGACCGAGCCAATGAATCTGGATACGTTGGCCGACCTGACGTCTGCTGATGACATGGTAGGAAGCGTCGATCGACCGTCTAATACACACGGTGGCGAGAACAGCACTTTTACCACAGCAGTCAATGCCATCGAAACATCACAAATCACAAACCAAGAACCTTCTAAACAGGATGCCGTCACCGACTCTGTCTCTCTCAAGAATGGGCTGGATAGTATGCGCTCAAAGATTCGTAGCAACTTGATCGACCAATGCTTGGATGTCATTCGAATCCATCCTGAGACAGCACTTGATGTCTCAGACCTAGTGTCAGCCATCATCTTGAGGAGACAAAACCAGGAGGCTCAAGAAGAAGTCGCATGTACTTTGACCTCCGCGCTCTCCTCGTTGGCTCTCGATGAGGAAGAAAAGCGCAAGAATGGGAAGTGCATTGCAGCATATGCTCATTTGCTAGCTTTGCTCCTCCAGGATGAGAATTTTTTTGAGCAGAATACTGAAAAACTCGCTGACAAGGTAGACGAGTATGTGAGTTTCTTGAGATTTCCTGTTACATCTTGCAAAGATGTGCTGCCGCCATGGATTCCTCATATTCTTCTGGTGTTGGAGGTTTTTCTGAGCCGCGATGAACGCCCTGTGCCTGCTCAGTGGAAGCCCCCGAAAACTCTGGATGACCCTATTGCAGAACCTGTGCTGATGGCAGGACAGCCTCTGGTTGGCGATGTAAATCGCGGCAAGATTTTGGGATCACTATTAGAACTTCTCCCTCACATAGGCAAAGAAGAAATACTGGCAACCGCAGTGCTCAGAGTACTTGTCATTTTGACACGGAAACGAGCTTTGGCCAAAGTCGTTGGCGAGAAGAAGAACTTGCAGCGCTTGTTCTTGATGGCGAAGCAGCTATCTGGCTCCGGCTCCGAGCGTCTCAGGCAAACAAGGTTGACGGCTTACATAATTACGGTCCTACGACACATAGTGGAGGACGAAGAAACTGTGAAGCAGATCATGCGAGCAGAAATTCGGTCAGACTTCCACAACCTGCAACGCGGCCAAAGAGGACATCCCGATGTGAACTCTTACTTGCGAGCCATGGGACCTCTGGCCCTTAGAGCCCCGGACTTGTTCGTGGAAGTCACAAACGAACTACTCCGTTTCACCCGATGGGTCAATGCACCGGGAGATGCGTCCAACCGGCCACAGACGCTGGCATTCCAAGATGATGTAGTCGACAGTAAGCTGATGAAGCCATTGGATAAGTCCCAGACGGAAATGGCTGCCTCGGTGCAAGCAAAAGCATTATCCGTAAAGCCATCAACGGAACCTGCAGATGACGATATGACCGATAATCACAAGACAAACCACGATATGAAGCGACCAATTGTGGAGAACCCGAATGGCGTGATTCACTTCCTGCTGTGTGAGTTGGTGAACTATCGTGAGGTTGACGACAAGGAACCGTCTGCCACCTCGAGCGCAAACAATTCGGAGGCCATCAGGGCGCCCACCGACTCAGCGATCGTAAGTATCAAGGACATGTCAACAACTGCCGATGCGAAGGACAAGAAGCAACCTAAGCCAGTGTTCAAGGCAGAAGAGCATCCTATATTTGTTTACAGATGTTTCTTGCTCAACTGTTTGACAGAGCTATTGTCGAGTTACACACGAACGAAGGTTGAGTTCATCAACTTCAAACGCAGTGCGCCGCCTATATCAACCACCACTCCCATCAAGCCGCGGACGAGCATTCTGAATTATTTAATCTATGACCTGTTGTGTCAGGGGAATCTCAACGGTACAACTGACACTATTGTCGCAAAGAAAAGAGCTGCAACTTCAGCACTTACTCAGAAGGTCTTGGTGGCGCTCGTATCCAAAACGAGTGAAAAAGTGATCGATCGTTCTGAGGACAAGTTCTCGTATGATGACGAACCTGACCTCTTATTCGTGAGGAAGTTTGTGCTGGACACTGTCCTTAAGGCCTACGAAAAGGCGCCGCTAACTGACGAACCACTCGAGACTCGATATTCTAGAATGCAATGCCTGGCCGAACTCATGAACCAAATGATTGGCGAAAAAGATAGGGAACAGAATCCGAACTCAAGAACAGGTGACAGCGTTCAAGCTCGATCACAGGCTCAGCTTCGTCGTCTGATGTATGAAAAGGGTTATGTCGAGAAACTTACTTCTTCCATTGCTGAGATTAGTCTTAACTACCCCGGCATCAAGCGAGCTATTAAATATATTCTCCGGGTGCTACGGGTCCTCACAGGCACTGCTAAGGAGTTGAGCCACTCCAGCATTCTTCCGGCGGATCCAGCTGGAGATAACACTGATGAGGAGTTTACTTCATCTTCATCCCTGTCTGATATCGATGATGACGATCGAGAGGAGACGCCGGACTTGTACCGCAACTCCGCGCTAGGTATGCTGGAACCTCGAGGTGAAGATGACGAGTCTGATGACGGCGACGAGGATGACGACGAAGACATGTACGGCGATGAATACGACGATGACGAAATGGATTATGGCGAAGACGACATTTCTGATGGTGAAGATGACATTAGTGATGAAGATGACGAGTTGAGTGGTATGGGGGATATCGAAGGCCTTCACGGCGAGCCTGGCGTCGTTGAGGTCATCATGGATGATGATGACGAGGAAGAGGACGAAGAGGACGAAGAGGACGAAGATAGTGAAGACGACGAGGATGACGGGATGGAGTCTGCGGATATGGAGGATGTTGAGGACCGAGTGGAAATCGTGGATGAAGACGGCAACCCGATCGAGGACGACGGCGACTTTGGTTGGGAGAGCGAGAGCGATATGGACGGTGACGATGATCCTGATGAAGATGGTCTGGATCACGACGCCGAAGTACACGACGAGGAGGAAGCTCATATCCATGGCATGGGCCCAACCGATCTGCTGGACAATATGGCCAGAGCCATCATGGGTGATGATGGCGGATATGAACCCGAGCTGGGCATTGATGACCACTACCTTGATGACGATCATGACGATGGCGGTATGTTCTGATTTAAACTCCATGCAGCATTAAAGAATCACGTTTCTCACATGGCAGCGTAGAAGACGACGATGACGAAGCAGATATCGACGATGAAGAATACATTTACGACGACGCATATCCTGGTATGTCTGTCATCCTGGTGCGCTACGCATGCATAATTACTTGAAGTTCTTGAAAAAAATTTCTATTCTGGAATAGCACAATAGCTAACCTGGGTTCAGGACACGACCAGCCATCCATGCCAGCAATCGGATGGGACAGCGCCCAACCCGATATTGATGATCGGCACAGACAACTTCTGTTTTTTGGCAGTAGCCACCGACGTCCGATGCTGACCCGAGTTGAAAGAGGC
This sequence comes from Balansia obtecta B249, assembly GCA_000709145.1. NCBI lineage: Eukaryota > Fungi > Ascomycota > Sordariomycetes > Hypocreales > Clavicipitaceae > Balansia > Balansia obtecta. The sequence continues at coordinate 5,908 of JFZS01000246.1, read as the reverse complement.
GGCGGGATCCATACGCAGTTTCCTGATACTCATCGTGATCATCTTGGTAAGGTCATTTCGTGTCGTCTCGGCTGACAACTAGCTCACTCATGATTTAGATTTTCGGAGCTACTTTTCTCGTAGTAACCGCACTACCGGCCCTCAAGCGAATGCTGATGATGGGCTTAACCCTCTGCTTCGTCGTGGCGACCAAGTGAATGAAAGCTCACCACGACATGGCCACACGCATTCCCTAGACCTAAGGATCCCCCCCGGCTTGCTTGGGAGCGGTCGGCACAATATAGAAGGCACAATGGGTTTGCTGGGAGAGCTCATGGAATTTCTGCCCATGATGGGCCGTAACGGCCACGGTCAACACGCGTTTCACTTCCACATTACAGGACCTGGTGGTCCGCGGGAACTGAGAGACTTTGGCCCTGTCCGAGGGGCAAGAGCAGACCACAGGCGGGACGCAGCAGGTCAAGAACCTCATCAAGCCGTGTCTTTCACACCAGAGTCTACCTTGGATCGCTACCAAGAAGAGGCTCGAATGATTTTTGGGACGAATCACCTAGTGGAAGCTGCGAAGCTTGCAAGTATCATCAACGCCCGAATGACACCTGCTGCCATCGAGCTCGAGAAGAAAATCAAGGCCCAAGAGGCCGAGCTCCAAAAACAGGCCGAGGAAGAGCGAAAGAAGCGAGAAGAAGAAGAACGCAAGGCTCGCGAGGCTAAAGCTGCCGAGGAGACAGCCGCCAGGGAAAAGAAGGAGGCAGAGGAGCGTGATCGGGTTCTTCGCGGATGTTCTGCTGCGTATGACGCCACAGAGGCCGCGGACCATGAAGAACGTTCCGGTCAAGGACCGATGGAAGGCGTCATATCATCTGAATCCACAGACAACGCAGCCAACGCATCACATACCGCGCCCATAGGTGATCAACCACGCGTCATGACGACCATTAGGGGTGAAGAAGTGGATGTAACTGAACTAGGCATTGACCCGGAGTACCTTGCGGCTTTACCTGAAGAGTTTAGAGAAGAAGTGATTGCTCAAACAGTCAGCGAAAGACGATCACAGGCGCGTGAGGAGGCTACGGCTGGGGAGTCTACCGAGGTATTCCAGGAATTCCTTGATGCTCTTCCCGAGGAGCTGCGACTGGAAATTGCTCAGCAGGAACGACAAGAAGAACGCAGACGACATCGGGAGGAGAGTCGCCGACAGGCAGCCGTTTCGTCTGGACAGCCACCTGCAGTAGAGATGGATGCGGCAAGCATCCTTCTGACATTCCCACCGGCTCTTCGTGAGCAAGTTCTCATTGATCAAGGCGAAGACATCATGGATCAATTGACACCAGAAATGGCTGCTCAAGCTCGTGCCTTGAATCAGCAACATCCAACTTATCCAACGCACGCGGGAATTGGATCCGTGATCATCCCCAGGAGATTAGGAGCTTCAGAACCTGTACGAGAAAGAAATGACAACAACAACAACAACAGCACCACCACCAACAACAACAACAAAGTCCAGCGGAGAACTGTGGTGCAGATGTTGGACAAGTCCGGAGTTGCAACTCTTTTGAGATTGATGTTCATTGCTCAACACGGCTCTATTCGTAGCTATCTCTTTAGCGTCTTCGCCGACGTTTGCGAGAACCGTCAGAACCGACTTGAGGTCATCAGCACCATCCTGCAAATTTTACAAGAAGGAAGCACGGATATGAATGCAGTGGAGCGTAGCTTCGGGCATCTGTCCATCAAAGCACGAAAGCACAAGGAGCGCGAAAACGAACAGAAGACTCCACAAGGACTGAAGAAGTCATTGAGCAACGCAGGATCTCTGAGCGCGCATGTTCATCAAACCAACTCGGAGACCTCCCCGCTGTTGATCGTTCAACAATGCTTGGACCTTCTCGTAGATCTTTGCACAAGAAGCCATCATGTTCCTTGGCTATTTCTGACTGAACACGAGGTGGTGGGCTCGACACTGAAAAGATCACTCAGCCGGAAAGGTAAAATGAAGGATTCGAAGGCACACAAGTATGCCATCAACTCCCTGCTGACTCTTCTGGACCGCGATGTTGTCACAGAGAGCTCCGTGGTTATGACACATCTTGCCGACTTGCTCAATCGTGTCACATTGCCATTGCTGAATCTTGAACGCAAACGGAAAGATACGCAGGCTGCGGTGAAAGACGAGCCGCCCTCGACTTCTGCAGTTGAGAGGGATCAGCTGAATGCTCCCCAAAGCATTAGCGGTAGTAGTACAGTTGAAGCATCCGCTGAACAAACAGGACCGTCGTCAGCAGGGAATGCCAATGAAGGGGAGTCGGCCAAAGAGAAGAAGGATTCCAGCCCTAAGAGGCCCAAGCAGTTACAACCACCGATCATTCCACCACAGAACCTCACGCTGGTTGTTAAAATATTCATCGCCAGAGAGTGCAGCTCAAAGACATTTCAGAACACCATTTCGACGATCAAGAACTTGTCAGCTATCCCGGGCGCAAAGGCCATCTTTGGACAGGAGCTCGTGAACCAAGCTCGCCTTTTGAGTGAGAATATCGTTTCTGACCTAGACCAACTTTTGCCACATATTGAGCAAGCAACTTCAGGAACCGAAATACAGGGTGTCGCGCTATCGAAGTTCTCTCCGGGGGCGTCTGAACAGAACAAACTTCTCCGCGTTCTCACGGCTCTTGACCATCTCTTTGATGAACGAAAGAAGGGCACTGACGATGGTGATCAGTCTAGAGAAAACGACAAGCAGCACCTCGTCACTTCATTGTATCACAATTCCACATTCTCTGCTATGTGGGAGAAACTCAGCGCCTGTCTCAAAGCAATTCGCGAGAGGGAAAACATGCTCAACGTTGCCACAATCTTGCTTCCACTCATTGAATCTCTGATGGTTGTGTGCAAGAATACAACGGCAGGTGACGACCTGCCCCAAAACCAATCCAGCAAGGAATTGGTGATTGCCAGTCCCCCGCCAGAGGCTCGTACCGCTAGCCTCTTCTTCACTTTCACCGAAGATCATCGTCGCATTCTCAACGAACTGGTCCGAAACAACCCCAAGCTCATGTCAGGAACGTTTGCACTCTTGGTTAAAAATCCAAAGGTCTTGGAATTCGACAACAAGCGCAACTACTTCAATCGCAGCGTCCATTCTCGTAATAGCCAGAGTGGCCGTCCTTCGTATCCACCACTTCAACTATCTGTTCGCCGTGACCACGTCTTCCACGATTCGTTCCGGTCACTCTATTTCAAGTCTGGTGACGAAATGAAGTTTGGCAAGCTAAATATCCGTTTCCACGGCGAGGAAGGTGTTGATGCAGGAGGTGTTACTCGAGAGTGGTTCCAAGTGCTGGCTCGTCAGATGTTCGACCCCAACTATGTTCTCTTCACGCCTGTGTCATCGGACCGCACTACCTTCCACCCCAATAAGCTCAGTGCAGTGAATCCAGAGCACTTGTTGTTCTTCAAATTTATCGGACGAATCATCGGCAAAGCTCTTTACGAGGGTCGACTTCTTGATTGCTTCTTCAGCCGTGCTGTCTACAAACGAATTTTGGGCAAGTCTGTGTCTGTGAAGGATATGGAGTCCTTCGATCCGGATTACTACAAGAGTCTTTGCTGGATGTTAGAAAACGATATCACAGACATCATCACCGAGACCTTCTCTGTCGAAGACGATGAATTCGGTGTGACTAACATTGTAGATCTGATTTCTAAAGGACGAGAGATTGCTGTGACCGAAGAGAACAAATATGAATATGTCCGTCTGGTCGTCGAACATAAACTGCTGTCGTCAGTGAAGGACCAAATGGAAAGCTTCCTTAAAGGTGAGACTAGCATGCAATTGGTTTTTTTTTTTTATTTTTTTGGCGGTTTAGGATGTCTTCGAGACGGTACTGACTTTTTATGGCAAAGGCTTCCATGAAATCATCCCGGCCGAGTTGATATCCATTTTTAATGAACAGGAGCTTGAGCTTCTGATTTCCGGTCTTCCCGACATTGACATTGACGATTGGAAGAGCAATACCGAATATCAGAACTATACACCGTCATCTCAGCAGATACAATGGTTTTGGAGAGCGGTCCGGTCTTTTGACAAGGAAGAGCGGGCCAAACTGCTACAGTTTGTCACTGGTACCAGCAAAGTCCCACTTAACGGTTTCAAAGAACTTGAGGGCATGAACGGTATCAGCCGGTTCAACATTCATCGAGACTACGGCGACAAGGATCGGTTGCCGTCTTCTCATACTTGCTTCAATCGTAAGTGTCAATTCAGTGTCGTATGGGGTAACATTGTACATGGCCTAACCAGTTTTGGCAGAACTTGATATCCCAGAATACGAAAGCTATGATATGCTCCGAGCTCAATTATTGAAAGCCATCACACAAGGTAGCGAGTACTTTGGATTTGCTTGAAGGATGCACTAGTCGACGCAGTACGACCAAGTGGCATAAAAATCCAAGCATAGCGGTATTGGACAAGAAAGTACACTTCACTATGGCGCTTTGGCGTTGGACGTCGTCACTCACTGGCCATAATTTCTTCTTGCACCATTATTAACCTTTGTACTTACGGATATGGATCTCTCGCGGTTCATTATTTTGGTCGCGAAGTGTACACATCATTTCATGAGTTGCTGTTGAGCAACGTTTCTCGCTCCGTCCATTCTCGTCACCACCAGATGATCTGGACGAACCGAGCTTGGGAGAAGTGCAGGTCTCTCAAGCTTTGTTGGTTTGGGGAGTCGGACATTTTAATTGGGGAGTTTTCGAATTTTCAATGTAGAGTAGGGAAATTAGCACTTGAGAGAAATTTTATGTTGCTTCTTAACCAGATGATCTTGGCTGTTTGTTGTACCTGCTAATCGCCCGCCATCTGCCGACCTGTCTACCGACTTGGGTGGGAATAGTGCGACAAAACAATAATTATATACGACGATTATTTAAGGTGAGTTGAAGATACACCATCACCGATCAATAATACACGTCACGGAGGTTTGTACGTAGATGACAGATGTTTGGAAAGAAGATGAGATGTCAATGATTTGGACATGGCACGAGACGGTACACATGTAAATTTGAGCTGGCCCCGTAGTCTGGATAAACACCATCAAGATGTGTCACGACGGCCAGTACATCAAGTCAGTGCACTCAGGCGTCCAGCGGTCGACGCCTAGAATAGTTCTTGTCTCGCGTCAGATGATGGATAATTGCGTATGCAAAATCACAGGGACTGCAGAATAGTTTCACAGAGCGGGAGCAACGGTAAAGCATTTGCAGTCAAGGACCAAGATGAAAATTGTCTAAAGTGCAAAGTTCCCTACTCTACAACGGAAAATTCAATCTGGCGCCAAGTTGATCAACGAGGTTTTTTTTTTTTTTTTTTTCATTAACAGATTGACGGACAGAACTAGTTTACTTGTGCATGGAGGAAGCGCGTCGCTTGCGGGCATCGGCCTTGTGGGCCTTGGCCTCGGCGACACGCTTGGCTAGGATCTGGGCGTACTCGTTCTGGAAAAGGGAGGCAAAGCGGATTAGTGACCGTCAAGGCGCCAACGCTTTTTCGCGCGGGTGGAACGGGGGTTTTAACTCACGGCCTCATCCTTGACCTTCTCGGTCTGGCGGCGCTTGAGAGCCGCGCGGTGGCGCTTGTGCTGCAGACGCTGGGGGGTGACCAGTCTCTGGATCTTGGGGGCCTTGGTGTATGGCTTCTTGCCCTCGCCCTTGGGCTGCACCTCGCGGCGAATGACGTACTTGCGGACCTATCTCAGCCGGAAGGGGCTGTGATTAGTATACCTGATTTGTGCAACTATCGCTTGGCTGTACTCGATCTTTGTCCCCGGGGAAGTGGAAGGCTCAGGGACTTTGTCCGAAGGCAAGAATAAAAGTCGCTCTGGTACTAGAGTGAGTTTTTTTT
>JFZS01000245.1:0-37601 GCA_000709145.1 Balansia obtecta B249 | reverse complement strand
CCAAGCCTGTGCATCCCACGATGAAGAAAAAAGACGACGAAGACGCACCCTTACTTATTCTCCCTATTGTTATACCCTGGCTGCATAATCAATTTCCTTTCGCCCTGGGCCGCCAATACCCCGCCCTAGCGACAACCCCAGCCCCCCCCCCCCCCCCCGTCGTCCTGTCGTCACAGCTCTCCAAATCAGGAGATTTGTAAACAAAAGGCCACGGCCCCAGCTCGACACCCTGCCTGTGCTGTCCCAGACAACCAGCGACCGACGTTAAAGCGAGCTGAGTTATCACCCTGGCCTAAATAACCAGTATTCGCTATTACCATTTGGCCCTGCCACCCTCATCTTTCTCTCATATTATCCAATTCCAGCGATAAATTCTTCATATTCGCGCGATTGCTCTCGTGGAATTCATTCGGTCTTGCTCGCAAGCCGCTTCCGCACCCGACACTCTGCTTGCGAGAAGCCATCCACCGAAACGGCACTTCACTTGATATAAAGACAAAAAAAATGGCAGACGAAGGCGTTGCCGAACACTATCAGGTGTTGGAAGAGCTGGGTCGTACGTACCTTTTTTTTTTTTTTTTCAACGTCAGCGTCAGCGTCGACGATAGGCCACAATCTGGTGAGCTGAACTGACAATATCGCCTCCACAGGTGGGAGTTTTGGCGTTGTATACAAAGGCATTGAAAAAGCTACCGGCGAAACTGTTGCTATCAAACATGTACGTTCAGCATTACGCGAAACCTCGAGACATGCTTGTTTCTAACAAGTCGGCTTCAAATCCAGATCGATTTGGAATCAAACGACGACGATATTCAAGATATTCAAGCCGAGATTGCAGTTTTAAGCACCTGCGCTAGCCCATATGTCACTCAATACAAAGGGTCATTTCTTCGTGGTCATAAGCTCTGGATTGTTATGGAATACCTTGGTGGCGGCTCCTGTCTTGACTTGGTAAGCTCACGAAACAACTGTTCTCGACATTTCTGTTCACCCATGCCGCAAGCTTTTTGGCTCGGCTGACCAATAAATCGTAGTTGAAACCTGCGAATTTTAGCGAGACGCACATCGCCATTATTTGTCGCGAACTCCTCCTTGGGATGCAGTATCTGCACACCGAGGGCAAGATTCATCGAGATATCAAAGCAGCCAATGTTTTGCTTTCAGAGTCTGGCAAAGTCAAGTTGGCCGACTTTGGCGTCGCAGCACAACTCACCAATATCAAATCACAGCGCAACACCTTTGTTGGGACTCCCTTCTGGATGTCGCCCGAGGTTATCCAACAGGATGGCTACAGCTTCAAGGCCGACATCTGGTCTCTCGGCATCACCGCCATGGAGATGGCCAATGGCGAACCCCCTCTTTGCCATATTCATCCGATGAAAGTGCTATTTCATATTCCGAAGAACGCACCTCCAAGACTTGAGGGAGATTTTAGCAAAGATTTCAAGGATTTTGTTGCCCAATGTCTTACCAAGGATTATGAGCAAAGACCATCTGCGAAAGACCTCTTGAAGCATCGTTTTATCCGAGCTGCGGGAAAGGTGGAGGCTCTGCAAGAACTCATTGCTCGGCGGCAAATGTGGGACGCAGACCAGAATCGTCAAATACACCCAATATATTATCAGGAGACCCTGCAAACCATTTCACCAAAGGATGATCAACAGGAATGGGTGTTCGACACTGTCAGATCAGTCGCCATCACTCAGCCCAAGAGGTCGACGGTCAAACACCGTAAGCCTTCCTCGATGCTGGCCACGGAAGAAGGCTTACGAAGGCTCGATATCACCGAGGGACCTTTGGGGCCTTCTTCACCGGCGCCCGGAACAGTTCGCAAGTCTACTGTTCGTCGCACACCATCCGTGGCCCAGTCACACTCTATTCAATCCAATGGATCGCCGCGTCACACCGTGGCACCAAAGAAGCCTCTACAGCCTGATATGTCCTTCGGGAACTCAGGGTCAACTATGCGCTTATTCCGACGCGTGCCCTCTGACAATTCTACGAGCGTCCAACTAGGACGGCCATCGTCGCCTGGTGATGTGTTTTGTGATGAGAATCTTCCTCCACGCATTGCCTCCCCGGTTGAACCTTACGGAAAAGAAGCCATCATGGGCAGACGGCTGTACAACAAAGCCATCGAGCCGACACTGGCTGAGCTCCATGCACAAACATCGGCAATGCAGAAGCGCGAGGCCCTGGGGAAATTGTCTGATGCATTTGCTGCACTAGATGCAGTAGACCCAGAAGGTGCTTACCATCTGATGAACAACCTAGTGGCCTCCATGGCACAGGATAACAAGCTGAACGCCTCACTGTTACGACATATCAATCAGAAACACCCAGATGACGGAACACCACAGGGGACGGTCATTGTTAAGAGCTCTGTGCCGTCCTTGGCCAGTCCCACCAAACTGGTGCTCAGTTCGAACAATCCACACTTGAAAAGTCACAGGCGACGACTAACCGAGTCTCCTCGGCCCAGCCTTGGAGACAAGGAGTTGGACAGGGGCCGGTCTACGCTTCTCGAAGAGAAATATCCCGGTCGCGATCCTCGAAGTGGTATGGAGCACTGTAAACAGCTTTCGGATGTGCTGTACCAGCGATGGTCAGATAACCTTCGGATCAGATGGCCAGCTGTATAACATCACACATGATAAAAATAACCGAACAAGGAAGGAGGGAAAATCCACCGGGTTCGAACAAGTGGCCATTGGAAAGGTTTATTGTAATTGGTTGATTCCTCTTTTGACTTGTCTGCCGAGTTTTTTCTCACCCCCCCCCCCCGTTTTCTACACATGATATGAATACCCTTTGATTGTTCCCATTTTGTTGAGCGCTTCAGCATAGTGCGTTTCTGGAAGACCAATCTCCTGCCTGATTTTAGATACGCAAAAAGCATGTTTGTTTGGTTAAAGGGACTTCAGCGACACGATTTTGCATCTCACAGTCATGAAGTCTTGAGTAAGCCTGCATATCATTCCTCCTTCATTCCCGCTCATGCATGCTCATGGAGATCTGCACAGTCATGCCGTTGTACATGTTTGGACTGTTAACTGCTTTGGTTGAATTCTGTTGTTTTTCTCTTCTTTTCTGCAACTTCTGTTGGACCTGGGCGTTAGGAGGCATTGGGATTGTGAATGAATTTGTAATATACGATTTTTGTCTCCCATAGGTAGATTTAAGTAGTGTACCACTATGCGTGAAGTAAATTGAACAAAGATGACACAAGAAAACAGCGTTGATCCTGAGATAATCCTCTTGAAGATGCAGAAGCTGAGCATGCGGGGATGGATTTTGAATGTATTTGATGGCTTGTTATAATGTCGGCGCAGAAGGATCTGGACCAAGAGCAAGCTTGATCCTCCAATTCTTGAACTCTTCTGACAGGATGTTCCCATGCCCAGTCTCATGCACCTTGAACACATCGATCCTATCTGATCCTCCCCGTCGACGTATTCTCCATACACCCTCATCATTTATAGTACTTCTCAGCCCTGGTCCAAAAAAAAAAAATTAGCATTGATCGTATGCAATGCTTGAACGAATCGAATTACAATAGAGCATGAAGAACAGCATGAAGAATCGTCAGAGTACAAACATGGCTTACAGGCAAGAAACTCGGCTGCAAAGTTCACACACATGTCTGCATTCCAGCGGGCACCTGGCCTTGAGTTCACAGTCTGCGGGATATTATGAGTCTCAATCTCCTGCACCTGGACCAAGATGCCGTCTCTCGTGCGAAAGCCGACTATAATTTTGGGGACACCAAGCAGAAATGATTGGATCCAGAACTTCATGAGCTTGCGGTGAAAGTTGTCCAGGTCGCCGGCGGAGCGGACCTCTGCGGACGTCTTGAGCTCAACCCAGTTGATGGGCTGACCAGGGGGCGGCTTTGCATCCCAGACTTTTTTTTTTTTTTTTTCATTCGAAATGAGTCACGATTAGTGCGGGTCAATTGGTCTTCTATGCGCAATTGAGGGGGGCGGGGGAGGGAGGATGAATAGGGTAAGAAGTGTGAGGGACGTACTGGCGTCGACTTCGCCTCCGAGGCAGAGGATTGTGCTGCCGATGCCGGTGCGGACAACGGAGCAGTACTGCTCTTTATTGTTGACGACTTGGTTTTCGCGGTTTTCGATGTATTCCCTTGATGTTTCGTGCCATGTGTTGGGGAGGGTGGAGAGCGTTTCGAATTTGTAGCCTGGGGGGAGTGAGTTCGCCGGTTGAGATTGGTTTGCTGGTGAATGATGGTGAGAGATGTCTTACCCCAGTACTGCATCAGTTCGAGCGGAGGACCACGTCTTGGCCCTCGGCGAGTCTCGTCACGTCTTGACTGGATTTTGAATTCGTTGTTTTCTTCAATGAACCTGGGCTGTGTGAGTCAGGGCTGAGTTGGACTGGTTGATGAGGAGCACAGGCTTTACAGGCAGTCCTGTCGAGCGGTCAGCCGAGGCAACAAGAGCGATCGATCGATGACGATTTCTCTATGGACATACCTGATATAAAGTGGCGTTCATCTCGAAGCTTGGGGACTGTCAGCTGGTGTCTGGTTACATGTACGCTACACGAGGACCTACCCGTCCTGCTGCTCGAACAAAGCCGACATGATCTGGCATGCACTTTAGTCCTACCCAGTCTTGATCGCCTCAAGTAAACTAATCCGGTAGCTTTTGGCAAATCCTACCTTTGTCATCATCCCGCGCCAAGTGACGACGTGGGCATCGATTTTCTTCCCCGTCTCTTTCTCATGCGCCATGATGGTTCTCAACAGGGCATCTAGATGCTCATCTGCCGAGTCATCGAGCTTCTCGAATACGTTGAATCCCTTGGAGAGGTCGGCGCCCAGTTGCGGCGTGTAGTAATACTTCAAGGACGAGTCATCAAGGCGGAACTGGTGGTTCTCGTCGTAAGAGAAGCAGGCAAACTCCTAGTATCCACTTCACATGTAAGATGGCAAGTTCGTTCTTTTTGACGGGGGCCTATGGTGTCTGGGGGGGGGGGGAATAAAAAAGTCGTTTTTTCTTGCTACCTTTGGCCGTTTCACTGGCTGGCTTGGGCCAGAGAATCTGCCTATGGGCTGTATGGGGAAGGTGGCCGCCATTGTGGTCGGATGCGGTGGTTGTGTGAGTTCCGGCTCTCGTGCTGAGTTGAGTTGATGGGGTGCGCGTCGGGGCGTGGGAGAGGTGCTGTGGAATGAGAGGGATATGTCGCGATGTTCAACTGTGGATGATGGCGAGTATGAGTTTCGCTGATGGTTGTTTGAGTGGAACTGAGTTGGGGTCCGTATCGTCGATAGCTGGACGGCACGATGACGATTGTGTTTACGCAGAATCTCCAGCTTTGTCGCGGCCACGAGACTTGCTCCGACTGGCGATCTGGCGATGGGGAGATTATTAGAGACCTGAGGGAGCGAAGGAGGCTGTATGGATGGATTTTATGATTTATAATTTCCGTGTGGTGTTGCAACCGGAGTTCTGGTCCGCTACCCTATGGCACGAACGACGTGAGGATACATGCCGCCGTGTGTTACGTATGCAGCGATAGTAAGTAGATAAGATAGCAGGTGGTTTGAGCGCGAGTATCAGTTATGAGTATATTCCCTTGGTCCACGGATAGTTTGATTATCTATGTATGAATCCAGGCATCTTGATGTGTGCCATGCCAAGACACACCACCCATTACAGCCTGCTGCAGATTCACGCATGCTCGCTCCGCCACTGACTTCTTCCCCGCGTCTAATACTTTGAACTGAGTATTTCATCTCCCGGACATCAGAGTCTCAGACTTGCACTTCGTCCATAATTGTCCAGCCTAAGTCGATCACAGCCAGACATTTTGCGCGATGACTGGCCCGAGTTTTGTCAGTTTTTGTCGTCGCTGAAGGCGAGCTGGCAGTTGGCTGACAAGTGCCTGGCCAGGACCCACGTGACCCCGGCAACTAGGACCCACCCTGCTTTCACTTTCAGCGTGGGGTCGAGTCCCTTTATGGGTTTCGCCGTCAGCCTTGTTTCTAGGCGCGCCGCGCGCATCGAACCGACTTGAATCGACTTGCATTCGGCCGCTCACTTGCTCTTTGCGCCAGAACAACAGTTGTGGCCCTTTTCATTACAGGAATCGCAAGAAAGCCGCAGAATCCATGAAAAACTGCCCAGAAGGCCATCCTTTGCAGTCGGGTCAATGAGGAGAACACGACGGCCTAAACCTCGTACATCAAAGCCGCGGAAGCAAGTAGCCTCGCCAGACGACGGCTGGTACACGATCAAGGGGATTATTGACGAAAGGACGACCGAGGGTCGCGTCGAATACTTGGTGGACTGGAACGACAACGAAATCACAGGGGAGGCTTACTCGCCAACTTGGGTAGGTTGTGCTGTGCTGTGCTGTGCTGTGCTATGCTGTGTTGGGGCCGTGTTGCATCACAGCCGCTCCGGAATGCTGCTATGCTATCGCGCACAGTTGCTAATGAGCTGCTGACTCCAGAGTCGTGAGGTTACAGTCGAAGCGAAGAGAGAGTGGGCTCAGTTAAAGGCATCCCGGGCAAAGCAGCTTATTCAACAAGAGGGTCAAGATAGCCAACCGCCACGGCCATCCAACTGGCGCCATCAACAAAGACACTCGACTGTTGGCCTTTCTGGCATTGGCCAACGACGACGACGAAGCCCAACTCCCTCCGACCGAGGCGACCGTCCTCAAAAGGTCAATAGAGTCTCATACAGCGCGACTCCTTCGGAAGAGCCAGTACCCTCCATTGCGTCACTGTCATCGGCCGAGACCATACTAGACGGCCCTGCTGATGTTGTAGAGTGTGACTACTCGACCCCGCAACATCTTGATGCTCTTCGCTCTCAGAAGCTAGCGATAGAGCTCCATAAGAACCCTCAGTTTGACCCCTCCGAGTACAGCAGCCAGCACCAGACCGAAAACAACGGACTGTCTTCTCAGTCGATTGCGGAACTTGAAGACCAGGACGAGCGGCTGGCCTTTGCTTCTCAACTCAGTCATCGTACTATTCCGGACTCACTAGAACCATCAGGGCAGACTTGGTCCGTGGACCTTCCGCCGGCTGAGGCTGCCTTGCCTATCACATCGCTCGAGTCCCAGCATACTTGTCAGCTTGACAGCTACCACCGCTCTTCGAGTCCGCAGAGAGCTGGGATTGATGGTGGTTCTGGGATTGCCAGCAATCAAAAGGCCGCGGGAAATTCCACGGAGCAGCCTGACGGCCCCGAGATACCCTCTCATCAGCTTGGCCAGGGCACGCCATTCAGTGTCAGTAGTCAAGACTTACACTTGACATTAACAAGGGCCAAATCTCAGTCTGCAGTACAGTCGTCTTGGAGTAACCGAGACCTGGCTCCTGTGCCCTCTTCGAGTTCTCCTCCTTTATTCCTGTCACAGCCGCCGCTGCCATTCAGTTTTGGTATCCCAGAGAGCTCGCTTACCCAGGTAGAAGGTTCCTCAGCCAGAAGTATCGTACATGAAACTTCATCAACCGAGACGCGGTATCGCTCAAGAATATCTCTTACTGCAGAATATTTACCTGAATCTCAAGACGCCCAAGTTCTTCACATCAATCCGTTTGTGTCACATGTGGAAGCATTCACTGACAGCTACGAGACCGGCAAAGACGGAGGATTGGCCCCTGTCAGCTTCTCTTCACCGCCGCAAGCTTCTGTATCAGTGTCACAACCGTCTCTAGAGTTCTTACCTCTGATTATGGAACATCAGGCGGCCAAGGAGCCTTCTGATCCGGCTTCTCAGCCACCTGCCGTCGATGACCTAGGTCAGATACTCAATCTGGACAGGGTTATAGGCAACAGCCTGTCTTCTCATGAGCAAGAGTCATCCAATGAATGCAACGATGCGCTTCCAAAATCCCAGTCATCCGGAATAAATATGGGGGACTCTGAAGCAGAGCCTCACATAACAGAGCCGGAGCCTGCTATTGATGGAAGTGGGCAAAGAGAACCGAAACTGCCTAGCGAAACCCAACCATCTTCAGTGCAGTCGCTACAGTCCAATGTTGGAACGATGCTTGATGGTTCGGATTTGCCAGTCTCGACCACTATAACACCAGATGTACTACAGAGCCGTGAGGCATCTACTGTCGCCCTGGCTGATATATCAAATCGGCATCGCGGAGAAGACGCGGGGCTTACGCTGATACCGTCTCTTCTTTCACAACCCGAATCCCGTGACGAACCTCCGCAAACGGAATTTCAGAGCTCGGCTGTCTCAATCCCGCTGGCCCAACCAGAAGCTAATGAAGAATTAAATGACAACACTAGTGATGACTCTCATGAACCCATTCTGTTGAAGCATATCATTACACTCCCGTTCCAGGCAAGCATGCGGCCATTGTACGACGATACCTTATTAGAATTTAAGAGGGAGGTTACACAGTTCGGCGCCATTTTCAACAGCGAAGACTATAGTGAGCCGGATGAAGCCTTAGTGCACAAAATCGATCAAGTTCTTGGCCGGCTGTATAATATCTGCGACTATCCACCCGATGCGGTTGGTACGGTGCTCGAAGATTTACCCTCCGAGCAACTTATCAAGTATTGCTGTGACGGTAACTCCAAGTTCCATTTCCTCTATGAGCTCCTTCAAGGATTGAACAAGGAAACCCGCATATTGATTGTAGCGAGGTCTATGGAACTCCTCAAGCTTCTGTACCGCCTGACGGAGACACTAGACATTGAGTGCATCTGTGAAGATCTTGGCCGAGCTGCTAGCGCCAAATCTGCAAGCTCAGTGGCCAGGGTTACTCTAATCTTGCCTACAAGAAATGTTGATGAGGATGAATTTGATTTGGTCGTTGGCTATGATCATCATTTTGGCAGTTCAGTGATTGGTAAGAAGCTTGAACCGGATATACCCGATGCCAAGTCGCCATTGGTGTTGCTACTGGTCACGACCCATTCGATCGAGCACATTGATCTATACGTACCTGGTGATCTCACAATCCTGGAGCGAAAGAACGCTCTATTATCCGGCATCGTACGGGCAAGACAGTTTGTAGGGGATCCCGACCATGGGTACCCTGAGCCACATGAGGTGGCTAGCCTATTGTTGGACTATTTTAATGGCATGGTTGAGGGTATCGTATGGGAGCCAATTCCTGTGCCCGAAGAAGTACTGGATGTTTACGTCGACTCGCAGCCACGCTCTCAGATGCCTGTGACCGGCACCTCTAATATCGAAAATGCTCGGAAACGGAAGCATGTGAGAAACAACGGATTAAGGAAAGACGATTTGTATTTGCTGCTAATACAAGATTAGGACGATTCCGACGACGAAGACGCCAAAAGGGTGCGGTTATCACCACTCAACCAGTCCACTGGTCGAGGGAACGACGTGCCCATACCGGATGACGTCCAGATGTTGCTAAGTTCGGTCAAACTCGGAGAGACTGTCGCCAAGTCAGCAACAGGCATTGCCAGTGTGCCGGTAGCGGTTCTGCAGGCGTTGGCAGAACAAGTATGTGCTCCCCACAGTGGACGGCTCGGTTGATTTTGCAACTAACAAATCTCTTGGCAGGTCGCAGAACTCAGACGGCAGGCGGACGCAGTAGATAAGGACGCAGAATATAAGAGCCTAATAGCAGTGATGGAAACTCGAATCAAAGAGTACGAAAGGACCAGCGCGAAAATGTATTCCTCCCAGCGCGCTGCGCTGGAAGACCGCGTCCAGTTCGAGCGACAGGCTCGCAAGGCAGAGGCCGCCTTGCAAAGCGCCACGGAAACCGCTCAAAGGAACGCAGAAAAGGCGCAGAAAATAATTGCCGACCTGGAAGCAACTGTGGCACGGCTCACGGCCGGCGAAGACGGATCGGAGGACACGCCGCTGGCCAAGACGCAGAAACTCCTCGAAGAAGCCCAAGAACGGACGCGAATGCTGGAGAAGCGCCTGGAGAACGCCCACAAAGATGCAGACTATGCCCGAAGCCTCTACCAGGACGCCACGACGACGGCCAGCGCGCTACGGGGCGAAAACGCAGACCTGAAGGAGCAAGTCACGGACCTTCGGAGGAGGACAGAAGACACGCTGGGCAGAGTCCACGCCATCCAGGCAGAGAGCGCGACGAGGCAGTACGTCCAACAGATCCGGGACCTCAAGGCGCAGCTGCGCGAGCGGGAAATGGAGCTGGACTGCGCAAAGGACGAACTGCGCCAGCTCAAGAATGGTCGGAGGGAGACGAGACAAGCTAGCGTCCCGCGAAGCCCGCGTATGGGCATGATGAGTCCTCGCACGGGACGCGGGGTGTATGGCACCGCCGGAGGTGGTTCCGCTAGTAGGGGGACGAGTCCTGCCCCGTCATCTGTGGCAGACGGAGCGGCGACCGTTTTGCAGTTCATGAGCCAGACACCGGGGAATGGACGGTGGAACCACCTTCGAGACTGAGAGAGGCGTTTTGTCCTTGGCTTGTTCTGGAGCATTTGCTTTTGGGGTCAGCGGACTGTTTTGCCAGGACGGCTTGTGTATTATAGGGCTGAGATTCCCCTTGCCCACCATGGCGTCTTAATGTGTATCAAAAGATGCGCAGGATTACATGGAACAGCTGCTGGAGTTCCAGATGGAATCGCGGCTTAGCACATTGCCATTTCACAGAGATACAAAACAAGACGATTTAGTGATTTAGATTTGGGAAATACCGCAAATGATCCGCCTGGTGTATTCCATTCCCGCGTCGACCATCACCCGTCGCACCAGCTCCATCCATCGTTCTAGCTTGAATAAAATGTACAGCCATTGGACTGCCTCAACGCGCGGCGGCCTACAAGAGTAATTTCTTTAAAACAAATTATCGCCCTGAATGACGTCATGTTACCTTCCCTTCATGCTTTAAGGACTCTGGCTAATTTTTTTTTGTTTGTAAAACGCATCACTTATTTCTCCTCGGGGTAAAGGTCTTCCTTCAAGGGAACACCGAGCTCTTCACGGAGAGGCTTGAGCTCATCGAGATATTGTTCGTATTGGCCCTTGTTCTGGACCTTGGCCTTGACGCCTGCAAGGTGATTGTATGTTAGTTTTGCGAGCTGTAACGAGATTGTATGGTTTGTTTCTTCGCTCAGTCACGTTCTTCTGAAGCGATACCATCGACTACTGGCACCGATGGAGACGTACCCTCGAAGATGCGTACGGCGGTAGCAAAGTCGTTGACCCTTCGGGCGGCCTTGAGGGCAGCAGTGACGACGGAGATGGAGGGAACGAGGTCGTAGGCGAAGGCGTTGTTCAGGTTGCGCTGGCCGAACGAAATTAGTACGATTGACATGACGGTCGCGAAATACCGAGCGTACCTGGAGCTCGAAGACATCCTGCACGCTGTCGAATTCCTTCTCGAATCTGTTTGAGAATCGATTCGTTAGTCAACTGAGCTAAGATTAGGGCGAGAGCCATAGAGCTTGCCGACGGCGACGGTTGCGCTGAATCCAGAATCGGCTCTTCTCAACCCGACAACATGCGTCCCGCGGAATCCCAAGAAAAGGCTCGACTGTCCGGATGCCAAGCATAGCAGAGATAAAACAAACACGGCGTGTCCATGTCAAGTACAACCAGTTTCATCCATTCCACACAGGACCAAACGGGAGTACGGCAGCGTGAGACGCCCTACCTCTTGGTGAACTCGTCAAACGACTCCTCGACATGCTCGTCTCGTCGGGGCAGCGTGGTGCTGAACGCAGCGCGGACCATCAGTGGCTTGGCGGCAGAGCAGGCGGTGGTGCGGGAAAAGGTGGTCGAGCCGCGCGTGGCGAAGCGGAGCAGAGAGGCGGACGGCATTATGGGCTGGGGGATTGAGTCGTGGAGAGGGTGGTGATGCGATGGACGGAGGTGGTGGTGGTGTGGACGCTCGGGGAGGGAGGTTTGGAGGTTGCGGTTTTTCGACAATTCGTTGCTGCTGCTTTCGTGACTGGCTGGCTGGTTGCTGCTTGGTAGGCCCGTGGGGCAGGTGGGCGGATGCGGATGACTAAGCTTGGCTTGACTTGACTTGACCCTCTGGCGGGCGGGTCAGGCGTAGGGCGTACTGTGTGTACTGTGGGCACTGGGATGTCTCTGGTGTGGAGTTACAGTGTTTGGAATGGAAATCGGACGGTGCAAGGGCTCGCCACCAGTTATTTGAAGCATTGATTTCCTCGGCTTCCCATTCGTTGCTTGGGCAGTTGTCGGTTTCTGTCCCGTGTCCCGGCCACGACTGAGCCGTTCTATGCCTTGGATGCATTTGGCTCCGTCGTCTGGGAGGATTCCCTCAAGGAGGAAAGCGTGAGGTATATGCGGCACCGATATAGTAATTACGTGCATGGCATGGCTCATGACCCTTCTCTTCGTTTGATTGAACAAGGCCGAGGTCCAAACTCGCCGGAGACCCTCATCGAGGGAGGCCGCAGCCAGGCCAAAATGCCAATGGCGTGTGGCTAGGGCTAGGCATCGCAATCTGGCGAACGGATAATCCGCAATTCCAACTACGGAAACGGGGCCTTTAATATTGCCGGCACCACGGAGTGAGTCGTGAAGTGAGTGTGAGTTGGCCATTTCCATTTCCCAATTTCTCTCTCAACGCGCGCCTTGTCCGCCTTGTCCCACCCCAAATGCCTAGTCACGTGCGCCGTGTCTTCAATAAGCTTGGTGCCAGTTAAATCATGGCCCGAGTTCCGTCTCTAGCTGGATCATTTTCCCCTTTTTGACGCGACGCCGGCGAGGTGGGCCCTGTATTATTAGTGTGCAATCCTAGTTTCTTGCTGAGTGTCCGGCTTAATATTTTGTGCACCCCGTCCGCGTCTTGCCTGCGTTCCGTGTTCCGTGTTCCTTTACCACCAGTCTAGTATGTGTATGTACTTCGTCATTCTCCTGAGTGAACCTGGGATTTAATTTTTTTTTCCTTTTTTTCTTTTTTTTTCTTTTTTTTTTTTACTTTTCTCATCGTCTCTTCCTTCCTCCCTCGCCCCCCCACACCCCCCCCACCCCCCCCCCCCCTCCCCCTTCTGCCTCTCCGTCTCTTTCTATCCTGTCCGTCGTCTGCATCTTGTTAAACCTCCCCGCCGAGTTGTCTCTTTGTTCGCAAAGAGCCATTGGCACTTCCTTTCTTCTTGACGCTCCTTGCCTTGCATGACGCCGGTCTTGCACCAGTCTTCCCGCGACTGAAGCATCTCGCGCATCGTTTCCGTCGATCCCGAAAGCACAGATTTTAATCGAGTAGCCAGTCCCATTCACGCCCTGCTTCAGAACCCGACTTCCGTATCCTCCGCTGCAAAGCTACTTGGAAACTCGCAAGAGAAGAAACAAAAATTTGCCAAAATTACCTTTTGTGCACCGCCAAAATGCACGGCCTTCTTGAGCAGCTCCCCCTGCCTACCATCGATCGTCCTTTCGGCGTCCACCTATGGCCTATTTTCAGCAAGGCATGGGAGACTGTCGCTGGATACCCAGCCGAGGAATTCAAGTTTGTGCCGTTCGAGACGCCCATGTCCACTCTCAAGTCAACGTCGATTTTCATCGTCGTCTACTACTTTATAATCTTTGGTGGTCGTGAGTGGATGCGCAACCGCGAGCCCTTCAAGCTGAGGTCCCTTTTTCTCATCCACAACTTCTACTTGACTGCTATTAGCGGCGTTCTCTTGGTTCTCTTCATCGAGCAACTCGTTCCTGAAATCTACCACAATGGTCTTTTCCACGCCATCTGTCATATTGACGGTGGCTGGACTCAGCCCATGGTCGTCTTGTACTACGTGAGTTTGCTGGCTCCCAGGGCTAGAATCATATTCCTCTTGTTCATTTGCACGACAAGACCATGCTAACATGGCGGTGGCAGCTCAACTATCTGACCAAATATCTGGAGCTCCTTGACACCGTCTTTTTGTTCCTCAAGAAGAAGCCACTCAGTATGTTTGCCCGACGATTTGTACGATTGTTTCGCTCCAATATATTTATACCAACTGACCCTTGAAGCCTTCCTCCACTGCTATCACCACGGCGCCACCGCTCTTCTATGCTATACTCAGTTGGTTGGTTCTACTTCGGTCTCTTGGGTTCCCATCACCCTGAACTTGACCGTGCACGTTGTCATGTACTGGTACTATTTCCAGAGTGCTCGTGGCATCCGTATCTGGTGGAAGGAGTGGGTCACGCGTCTCCAGATCATTCAGTTCATCATTGATCTTGGTAAGTAAATCTTCGGCGTTCAAGAATCCACGGCTCAGATTATGTTGCTAATCACATGACAACAGGCTTCGTCTACTTCGTCTCCTACACCTACTTCGCTTCGACCTATTGGCCCTGGCTCCCCAATGCTGGCAGCTGCGCTGGCGAGGAGTTTGCTGCTTTCTCTGGTATCGCAATCCTCAGCTCATACCTCGTGCTCTTCATCTCCTTCTACTTTGCCACATACAAGAAGGGTGACAAGAGCACTACTCGCAAGTCGCTTCGCCGTATGTCGCAGGCTCCTCTCCCCGACCCGCTGCATGTTCAGGCTGGCGTTGCTGCCAATAGTCAAAGAAATGGTGCTACCACGACCGGAGCCAAAACCAACGGCTCTAGTACCCGCTCCCGAAAGGCTTAAGGCCTCATTTCACAATCATCTTCACTTTCGGCGTGTGTGCGACAATTTGACTCGTTACAACTGCAAAAATAAAGGAACGATGCGGACACGATAATCCCGAGCAATCGCTGGCCAATAGACAACGCATAGACTGTACTCAGCTCTTGATCGGACACGCCCCTGTCAGGGTCAGCTGGGTATACAGCACATTATAATTGTACAAAAAATGAGTGTGATTCATCTATTTTTCTTACTTTTTTCTTTTTTTGAGATACTAGGGGAACATAATACAAAGCGGACAAGGACCTTGATGGGGCACGGCGAGTTTCTACACAATTACATTATTCGCGGAAGAGATGATTCTACGAGTATCGTTGTCCTGCAACCAGGGAGGGTAGGCGGCTGATTAATGACAATTCGCACGGTTCGGGTGGGTTTACGGCAGGATCATGGCAGGATAAACCACTTCAGAAGGAGTTCATTGGCTGGATTACTGATTGCTTGGCAGAGCATATGAGCTTGAAGGTGTCCTTAAGCACCTTTTTCTGTCATGCGTCTGTACAACTGGTGCATAACGGTGTGTTCCTGGCTCGGAGTGCGGACAGCAGCATAAAAGGTGCAATGTATCATTTAGAGTAATTGCTGGTGTGTTTTGGCTTGAAATGACGATTAGTAGGTCTGTGGTGGTTGTTGTTGTTTGCACTGGCGACAGACGATTCTTTGTTCATTTCAGATGACGGCCCAACAGAAGCTCAGACACATGTATATGATGTAACGCGCGGGTAGCTGGCCTCGGCTGGGTGTCTTGAAATGAGATTGAGGATCTGGATGGTCCCCTCCTCACCCTCGTCATAAGCCTCATAGGGATAATAAGATGGGCGTCGTGAGGGGGCGAGTCCCCCGGCAGCCGCCTATCCGCCTTCATCTGACCCCACATGCCTGGTAACACCGCATTTCTGACCTTTGGCTGGCTTGTACCTGCCAGGTAGCTTGCCCGGCCGAGGCGCCCATGGGCATGGGTCCTCGGTACACGGAGCAGGGGGAGGGGGTGGGGCGGAGCAAGGAGATTGTTTTCTGCCTCCCTCGTGGAAAACGATTCACTGGATGACGCTCCAGAGCATTGGCCCTCTAGTCGGCGTTAATGCTGCAACAAGCTGCTTGCTGCTCTTGATCAACATGGGGGGGGCATGACTTGGGCGCGTCATTGACTCACGCGTTTACAAGCTGTTTGTTCTGCCTCTTGTTCTCGAACCTGGCATCTTTCAGCCGAGAATGGTTGCGGGACTACAGAATCATTGGTACCTGGTCCCCGGCACCTAAGCACCTGACTGCCTAAGGCGTCCACGTCCCAAATGCCTCATACCCCTCATACCTGGCAGGTACCTGGCAGGTACCTGGCCTACCCCCTACTAATATCCTGCGCTGCAGCCAAGACTCCGGTTTGTTCTGGCTGTTGTTCTGCTACATTTTTGTCTCGCACAGCCGCAACAACGCGAAGTCTCATTAGCTGACGAGGAAGGCGCACCCGTAATGCACCGGGGTCGGTGAAGGCGACAACTGCCAGCCTGTCACGACAGGCACCTGCACCTGCTTGAGACAAGAAGGAAAACGACAGGACGGGAGGGAGAACGTGGGCAGTTCTCCAGTTCATCGACTCATCGCTCATCGCTCATCGCTCATCGTTCATCGTTCATCGCCTCAACGTCAACGCCGCCACGCTCCAGTCACTCAGTCTTACGAGAGCCGACTTTAACACCGTCAGGCACCCAGTATTTGACGGGACGCAACTGGCCTCGTCGAGGTCCGTCCTCGCTCAACCTTGCATTGATTGATCCTTTTCCCACCCACTCACTCTCTCTTTTGTCATTCGGCTCAGGGTACAAGTCATTCCCTTTCCGTTCCCAAGCTTTATCTCCCCCCTTCTGCCCAAGCTCGACATCAATTTCCCACCGCGCTCCACGACATTCTTAAAGGGTGCGGCAACAACTTTTTCGCATCCGATTCGAACCTCTCTATCTGCTAGCGGCCTCTTTTGCCACTAACGCCATGAGACTACCATTCCGCAAGAAAGACAAGAAGCGAGACGCTCTGCCGGACGCTATCCCTGATGACCTTCGACGACGTATTACCGGGTTTGCGTTGGATCCTTGCATTTACCCTCCATCTCGAAACTCTGCACGACTTGTAGCCACACTGCCACCCAGGATCCTCGCCCGAATCTTCACATTCGTTTGTCCACATGCCTTGGATGAGACTTACGAAACATGTGAAGAGAGCGGAAATGAGAAAGGGTGCATGCTTTGTGATTTGCGAGACTTGTCACGATGTGTGCAGGTGAATAGGACGTGGAGGGAAGTTGGCCTCAAGATCTTGTGAGCTGCTGCCGCCACCCCGATGCGTGTCTGTCCCATGATGATTGCCCTTCTAGGGCCATCATTGACGTAAACGTTGCGTTGCTTTGCTTGCTAATTCCCCATTCTCTGCATATAGATATCATAGCGTTCGGATTGATCCTGTCCATTATTGCATGCTGGAGGCTTTTCTGGCAGAACGACGAAAGAAGACGTCAAGGTTTGACAGAAATGGAATCCCCGAAGATCCCGCACTTGCACGATTGAGGCTTTTCCGGCGAACAGTCCGCGACGACCCAACCAGACTGGGCAAGACCGTCGAGTTCCTCAAGACACCTTATATGATTCGTGAGTCGCGTCATATAGAGTTGGCGCAAACCATTGCCGTGCTCCCCAACTTGAAGTACGTCGACCTTCCAGAGGGCATGTTCTCAGACGAACCGGCGTATGCAACATTGCGGTTGGAGGTACAGGCGAGATGCCCTAATATTCGGAAGACAACCTACGTTGGTGGCTCGGAGAGCAGCTTTTCCACACTGATGTCTGGCCAGATCTGGCCGTCTCTCGAAGTCCTCGAGCTGAGGCAATTGAAAGTTGACCCCAAGGTTCTGCGAGGCGTCTTGACATGTCTGACAAATTTGCGAGCCCTCAAGGTTGCCGAAACGTTCAGCCTGTCAGACGAGGTTTTGGCGGCCGATGAAACTTTGCCCCCTCTACCTGCCGTAGAGGAGCTGATCGTCAAAGACACGCCTAGTCTTACATCAGTTGGGCTAGTGGACTACTTGTCATTTTACGAAACACAGAAAGCTCTCAAGATTTTGACGCTCAAGGACACAGACATTCAGCCGTGGAGGTTGCAGGAAATACTGGCCATGGCCCCGTCACTGAAAACATTGGCCATCCAGTCCAAAGTGAAAGACCCCTTTCCCACCGGAGAGGGAATTCTACCCTTGATGCACTTGCGGCTGAAAACGCTTCGTTATGAGATTTCTGCCATACCTTCGGCTGGACCGTTCACAACCCAAGGGTACTATTCATACCTTTCCAATTCTATTTTGTCCGGAGGCCTGCCCAATCTCCGCAGACTATACGTGCTGGATGAGCAGTTCCCGGAACAGCTTCAGAACTTGCCGATCCCGCCGACGCCGGGCTATAGTGGGAGAGTCCGCTCAGGATCGAATACCAGCAGGCCGCCTTCGCTGCGCATATCTGGCCCTGGATTCGGCCCTCTGCCGCCTATGTCTCCTACACGTCAAACTAGGCCGTCTACAGCCCACCACCACAAGAGGTTCAGCTCCACTAATCCATATGCGCACGTGGCTGGCAAAGGAAGTTTGGGGTCCGGACTACCACTTACACAAACACTGGAAGTCTTCACCAAGAGCGATGAGTTCGCCCAGTGGAACTTTGCTCGGGTAGATTCATTCACAGGCCGCGCACCCGCGCTACAGCGTCGACCAACAAGCAGCTACGGTTTGGCTGCAGACATTGCAGGTCAAGGATGGGATCGCGGCGAAGCGCGTCGCAGCGTCATGATAGGCGATGGAGCTGGCGCATTCTTGCCCGTATCAGGCGACGAAGGAGCATCCGCACCATTCGCGCCCGGGCCGGTGCCTCCGCTGGAGGTCGCAAATGCTATTCGACCACGCAGCAGGTCAGGGCTCAGGGATCGTGTGATGTAGAACAGGATACCACTTGTCGGACGACATCCGATTGCTGGAAACGAATACCGTGAAGTGGTGGGATAAATAAGACTGTGTTTGGAGGCACGTACGGTAACGACAAATTGCGGCTATAGTAGAATGACTCGTGCTTTTGTAACATGGATGATTTGTTACGAAGCCGGAGAAGGCGATTTTAGCATCTGCTAACTCCCTCAGTCCCGCGTCTCTCCATATAGAATCTCATTCGGAAATTTTCAAGATAGAAGCACAGACATGATAAGCTTATTACATTGCACGGGAATACGTCACAGTCTTTGTTGCTGCTCAGTATGCTCTAGTCAGATTGATGACGGATTTGAACAGCGTGAATATGTCGTATCGAACCGGTTCTGTTCACTAGGTACACGGCGATGCAGTGCCTTCACCTGAGGGAGGTAAGATGAGTCTGTCATCTCCAGGCCCGGCCACGCATAAGAAAGGCAGTGTGCATGTGCATGCGCGTACTTGAAACGTAAGTGCGTTCACATCGGATGTCTTTTGAGATGATTAACTTATTCTGGTCTATTGAATCATTATGCGAATGCGGGCAATCGATGCACTGACAAAGCACCTCATTCCTCATTATCGTGGAGTAACTTGGTCTTGCCCACACAAACTTCGATGGGACGTCCCGCTCTCTTCCCTCTCTCATCCAACTCCCCACAACCGCGGGCAGTGACCTTTCCCCCAAAGGCAAGCAATCAATGACCCGATCAGGATGGAATGATGGGGAAGTCGAGCTAGCAACATGGCACGGGTCGTTGTCAGCTCAGCTTTTAGAGGCGGAGCATTCTCAGCCGCCAAATGTGGCGTTGCTCTTGTGTTCTCCGCCAACAAGGGACTCCTCTCCTTGCGAGCCGTGTCCTTTTGAACCGCAGACCTTGCCTTTCTTCTCTTCACCGATCTCTGGAGTTCTCTCTGACTGATAGACTTCTGTGCCGTCGGACTATATCGCGACTATGCCTAGAAGACCGGCAGCGGAACCTTGACCCTCAACCAGTTCAAGACCAGCTCGTTACTTGAGTTCCATCTCTGCCGAACTGACACCTCATAAACGACCCGAAAGCTTCGGACGACGGGTTGTGCTGGAACTCCTCATCGTTTCGGGGCCATTTGTTCGCAATGACTGGCCTCCCACCCAACTGGGAGTGTGATTATGACGGCCAACCCTGGCTCTACAAGTACAACCCGACGGGACACATCCAATACCGCTTTTCCCTCCGAAGACGATGAATTTCCCGAATTCATGCAGGCTGACGAGCCTGCCCCGAGCTTGGCTCCTGAAGAACTTGATGAGTCGCGGCAACAGGCCAAGAGACGGAATAGAACTGAGTCTGGTGATCATGTCTTGGCCACGAAGGGGCCGGCTGCCAGTGCCACAAGCGCCAACTTTTCTTGCATGAGCGCGATAGCGAAGCCAGTAAGTGATGCCTGGGAAGGCGACGGCGAAGAAGATGCGGTGGCCCAGCCGGAGAATTTCATTTTTCTGGGGCCAGGGATGACTGCAGATGTCAGTTCTCTCAAGGACGAGAAGGAGGGAGCTACTGTGAGAACGGTAGCTGAAGGCACAGGCGAGAGGATTAAGGGAGCTGGCTCTTTGGGTAGTTCCGAGATGACGTCCATGGCGGCGAAGAGCGAGCCTTCTTCTTCACCGACTCCTTCGACAAATACCCCCAAGGCTGCAGGGGTGGATGGGATTGCTGCTCCTCAAGGTTCTCCAGCTATCGAAAATACCACCGTCATGGAAAGCCATCTTGTCGTGGAGAGTGTTCCGGTGATTGCAAGTCCGCCTCTTGGTGGTGGCAACGCTGTGCAGGTCGTGGTTGAAAGTGAGCCGGTAATAATATCACAACCAGCCGAAGCAGACCCAAGTGCCACGGTCTCAGAAGCTCCTGATACACGGGCTGTTCAAATCCTTGACAGCCGCGAAATGACTGTCGAAATGCTGGGTGATTCTGCTCACTCATACGACCCTGTTGGAGTCGTAGCTGAAATGCCTACCGAACAAACTGCGGTGGCGCACATTGAACTCTTCCCCGATGCGGTGGAAATTACAGATAATGCGATACTCGCGCCAATCAAGACGGTAGGCATGGCTCGTGTGCGAAGGGCTGGGCTGCTAGAGAATAGCCTGGTTGAGGACAAAAGGAAGGGTGTCTGTGCCGTCGTGGAGGCACCGGGAGAGAAGAAGAAGTCTACGGCACAAGAAGAGAACGGAATCACAAAGTCAGAGGGTGGGAAATCACTAATTCACACGGTACCTACAAATGAAACTTTCAAGATTGCAAGAAAGCAACCTGGAAGTACTCCAGGAATCCCTACAAAGTCCGGAAACCAGACGCAATCCATCTACCAACCATATAATCCAAGCCAAGCCAGCACCTCGCCGATGCCGACTTCCGGCAACAGACAAAGCATATCCCTCCGACGAGAAGACTCGTTGATCAGGAACCCGAAGCGAAAGTCTGTCTCTGTGGACCCAAGCACCGTGCCCAAATCACTCTCTCTGCCGCACGCTCCTACGTTAGCAGAAGTTGTTGGGCAGCCTGGATTAGAAGAAGAAGGGCCGAACGAGAGGCAAAGCGGCACTGATACGGCACTGGCACATGTTCCTTCAGTGTTAAAGCCGGCGAGGAAATCGAGGAGTTCGGTTTCAACCCCTTTACCTGGTCTGGAGGAGCAGCAAGGGACGCGGCCTGAAACGTCAGTTGGATATGGCTGTGCTCTGGGGCCCGTGAGAGCACGGTTGAAAAGCCACTCTGCGGTAGGATTGCAACCGAGTGATCTCGCGAGTGAGATGACTTCGAGAACAGTTGCAATGTACCATGCTGGGGCTGCGGTGGAGCAGTTACAGACACAACCAGTACCACCACAGAAGCAGACAGGACAGCCTGTACGATCACAGGCGGCGTATGGGACTGGCCATCGTGATTCTGCCGGCGCAGTTGAGGACCCTTTTGTTCTTTCAGGAAATGAGCAGCAGCCATTGCAGCGAGGTCACAACATAGAAGCAGGTCAACCACAACCGCAATCACTTGGAAATACCCAGCCACGCGCCATCGTGGATGCTCTTTCGGGACGCCAAGCCCAGCAGCAGACCGGGCAACGAAGTGGCTTTAGAGATTATCGGTTCCAAGTTCCTCAGTTGCAGAACATTCGAAGGATGGTGGCCAGTCGGCCACAGGTACGGAGAATTTCAGCGACATCTCTTGCAAGCATTGGCGGAGATTCGACCTTGATCACACAGCAAACACAAAACCATACATCACAGCATCAGTTGCCAGCCAAGACCTCTACACAGCGGAATGAACACAGTATGTCTAAAAGTGGTCAATCACGACTTCAATCGACCACGTCGCACTCTCAGCCTGCTACGCAAGCGGCCGACGCTCAGAGATTGTCGAAGGAGCAACATCCTGCGAGCGCCTCGATCTTCAATGCCTCACCGTTGCGGAATATATTGAATGACGCGGCCGGTCAGCCGGTCAAGCTGGGGCGTCCCTCGAGCCGAGCATCGCCACCCACAGCCCAAGGCCAGACAGAGCTCGCGCGTCCGGGTGGCCGCCGGGCCTCTGATTGCAATCGTGAGGACTCGCCACTTCATCTTCGAGATGATGGCCATGTTTCATCCGTTGGGCAGACTCCTACGGTCACGTACAGGCGGAGATCCAACACTGCGAATGGGCCCAACTATACGTTTTTCCCCTTGACGGATGACAATGCTCGCCTAGCTGTGTTGAACCAGCAGTCTACAGTGAATAGTTTAGCATCACACATTCAGGGGAAAAGCCCGCCCATTCCTGCCATGGTTCGTGAACGTGCTGAGGGGTCTTTATCTTCTGCCCAGAGCACATGTGGTGGACCACCATTGCAGAACAAGCCGAGGTCGCAAAGTCAGCCGCAACAGCCTGCTTATGTTCCAAATGTCTGTGAGCCGCAGCAGAGTTGTCAACTACCGGTTGTTCCTCCCAAAGTGTTACAGCAACAACCATCTCAGCTAAAAGCAGACTTGGATGGAAAGCTTGAAGACCACGACGGACAAGAACAGTCTCAACAAGTAATAAGACCAAATATGCCAGACACGCTGTCCAAGTTGCACGGCCCTGCTTTCTTTCAGCGGAAACCTGTTGCCTCGGGACAGGTTACTGGAGCAGCGCAACAGCGAGGGCCTACACGTGCTGCACAACCCTCCACAAGTCAGTTGATGCCCGATCAGTATACTCAAGAAGTACTCCATAGCCAGATGGCCCCTGCGTCGATGGTTCCGGGGGCTCTCCGTGGGCAAGCTCCGATGTCGATGCCGATGCCCGGACCAGCATATACGGCGCCGAGTTCTGGGCTGGGACAAATGCCTGGGCAGCCCCCTCCCGGACACCTGGTCCAGGGACAGACCTTCCAGAGTCCTATGCAGCTGAGGCCAAGACAGTGCTTAATGCCTCAAGGACAAATGCATACTGGGATAATGGCTCAGATGTCGCCCGGACAAGCGTCTCATATGTTAGGGCAAGCACCTCAAGGACAATCGCTGATTAAGACCCGTCCAGGGAATTTAGGTCCTGCCCAAGCCTACCCAAGCCAGCCAATACCTAGAAAGATGCATCCTACTCATTTCCAACACAGCCAGAACGGGTCTCCAGCACGGCCTCCTTCTCAGTCTTTTCCTGGGCGGCTGCCTTTGGGACAGAACAATCCTCTCGGCATGCCTATAACGGCCCCTCCACAAGGCATGCCGGATCAAGGACAATTAACTATGGGCCACTCCATGACACCCTCTGGCTCGAGTTATAATGTCGCTCCGGCACAGTAATTGCAGTCTCCGCCGTCGCGTTAACGGGGTGTTCTAAATCAAGGAGAAACCTATAGCAGCATTCAATGTCAGCTCCTCTCTTCGCCAACTGCAGCGGTAATCGTCCGCCACCAGTTCTGTCAGCGAGAACAAATGACTAATGACTGGGAAAGACGCAGCGGGCGACTCTGGAGGCGACAGGGGCAATGATGAGTCTTAGGGCCGCTATTGATCATCAAGTTCCGTTCCACTGAGAGCAGGCCTTTTTGAAAATACTTTGCATATATTGCCATTTCGATATCGATTTCCTAGGTAGTTGTTTTATTGGACTAGCGAGCACAAAGAGTATTTTACAATAGAATTGCGAGCTGATTGAAATTGGCGCAACCCGTTCATGCACGCGTCCACGTTGAGAAAATACATCGAGTTGAGAGCGAAATCAGAGTTGCATGTGTTCATAGGTGTTCATAGATAAATGAGTACCCGACAGGTGTGCACGTGACTACGCGTCACTGGCGCGGGTGCTACACCCTTGTGTCCTGTCCCCCCACCCTAGGGCACTTTGGTCGGGCCTCTTGAACTAGGTTGAACGACGACGCACTTTGAATGCTCGATCTACAAAAGGTGTAGCAATGCCGTGCGGCAAGTGCCATGACAAGTTTCATGTCGCTCACGCAGGCAGACAAGACGGCCCTAGATGGGAGCAATGGATCGCCGGACAGTCAGGCGATTCTGGACGCCTTCAAGGCAGAATTCGGGGTCCGAACGGTACGTACCCTGTTGCGGTGAAACTGGAGCTCATTCTGGAGACCACAACCCCGGTCAGGTTCGAACTTGACTTGCTGACGCACTCAGCAGATGAGCAGCTTGCCGCCCGTTTGTCATATCAAGGTAAGAGAGCATGCCTTCGAATCAGATGTCTGAGACTGAGACTGGCTGCAGAATCCCTGTCTTGCTGCTGTTGCCACTCAGGCACGTGCGCATGAGAGCCATCCCAGCGTCGACAAGGATCTGACAAGCAACCCTGTCCGCCCCGGGAAAAATCAGACATCCGCTATCGAACGGGACGTGTTGACGAAGACTGCCCTCGTGAATGAAGCCCGGCCAGGCCATGACGTGCAAGTCGCGGATAGCCTTCCGGAAACAGCGCCAATTAACGGGGGTTTCTGCCCAGATAATGGGTCCGTCGTGATCGCGGGAATCGATCATGCGTTTCGCTCAACCTTTTTAACTGCTAAAAACGAGCCTCCGTTGGCACCTGGCCGTCACCAGAGCGTACTGAAGATGGATGGCTCCCAGCAGACGCCAACACAGGTCAATGCGGATCGAGACTATGTCACATTTTGCGAGCCCTTACCTTCGAGCCCGGCCGATTGCACGCAAATCACCAATACTGAAGAGCCGCGGACGCTGAATCCCGACGATACCGGCGCTGTCAACTTTGGGAGCCTGTGTGAACTCCCGAGGCCGTCATCTCAGGTATCGGAGGATGGGGGTTTCGAGAATACACGGGGGAAATGGAGACTGCCATCCGATTCTGCCACGCCGCACAAGCCGCACGCTTTACCACCGGAAACGCCTGCATTGCCTGCCAACCCTTTTGGAGCAAAGAACGATGCCGGTGCGGTTCCCTTTGGGGCTACCCAACTCTTTGGGCAGACACAGATGCAATCGTCTGCCGTCAAGCCAGTCAGTCCAACATCCTCGCGGCCTTCACCCGCAGTATTCTTCAATGCCATCGAAACATCACCGTTGAAAAATCGAACGAATGTCTCGTCGCCTACCGAAATTCACATGTCTAGCCCTACCAGACCGCACGAAGTTCCTGCGACAGTGTTCAAGGACAAAAATCTTGCAGCCATTGCGGAGGAAACTCCAGGGCCTCGCCCGTGGCCGAGGGAAGACCTGATTCCGGAATCGCCGACCGTATCAAGACCATCTGTGGGGTACCGGCCGATGGCCTATTACGAGCCAATGAAACATTCGCAAGAGCGGAAAGGCTCAGACAAACGACCACGCGAACCCGATCCGGATGGCGACTCCGATGACGATGCTGTACAAAAGCTCGAACGTAAAAGGCGTGTAGAGAGAAAACGCGCCCTTGCGGCGAAGGAGATGGATAGAGTCAGCTTCGTCAGGACGCAGCATCAAAAATCGCCGCCTAGTGGGCGACCTGGGAAACGGAGGAAAGTTGGTGCGTTGGCTGATGCCAATGACGATAAGGAGAACGAGATTGATAGCAAGGCTCAGTCTTGTATGCGAGACTCACGGAAGGTTGTCTCGCAACCCGTTGAACCACCGTCTATAGAGTCGACCAAGGCGACGCCGGGAGACGTTTCAGGAGATGAAAATGAAGGGGAAGATATCCTCCGTGAGTCTACTACGGGCGGACAACGATCAGACGTCAGGGCTGTCGAGGAAGAAATGATACCGGCTACTAGTCCGATGCGCGCCTCGCCAGCTATTCAGCGGCGAGATACTCCCTCAGCATCAGAACCCGAACCGCGCAACGTGACAGAATCTAACTTGGACATGGCCGACTCTTCCTCACTTCCTCCTATGCGGCGACGGTCCCATCGGACATATGGTAGAAAGAGTCATAGCACACGAATGCGTTTGGCACTTATGTCGTCGGCAGATGCAGATGTAGATGCAGAAGAGTCAGCAGATTATAATCCTGAGCCGGACCTGCGGCAGCGAACGAGCGAGAGAAACCAGGATGGAGAGAACTCAGGAGACGCAGGAAGGCCGCATGACCTGCCGACCAGCTCTAACTCTGAGCCGCATCCCCAGATGGGAAGCCGATCAGCGCTGCGACCACATCGTGCCGCCCATCACATAATTACACCCAAAACCACTCCAGGTGCAAAAAATTCGCCCATATCAGAACGACCTAAGTCGATCGATCTGATATCGTCCGAGAAGAGCATACGTCTCTCGCGTAAACCAACGACGAGGCATATGACGCGGTCTGGGTCGCCACAGCCACTGACCAAGGCTACGAGACTCTCACGACGGTCAATGCGAATAGACTCGGAATCCACTGATGAGCTGCATCGTTCACCATCGAAATCTGGCCGTCCTCTTCGAACAAGCCTGGCACAAGCACCGCGAAGCTGTCGGCTGTTCGACGGCATGGTGTTTGCTCTCTCATTCTCCGGTAAAGAGACCCAAAGAGCAAAACTTGAGGCGGTAATCGCACAAGCGGGGGGGACTATATTACAGGAGGGGTTTCAAGAGCTCTTTGAGGCATCGGCCCTGCTTTCGACTACCGCCGTGGTGGATGAGAGTGATAAGTATCTTAGACTAGGGAGGACGAATTGCGACTACGGCTTCGTGGCTGTCATTGCAGACTCCCATTCCCGCAAACCCAAGTACATGCAGGCTCTAGCACTTGGTCTACCATGTCTTGCTCCGAAATGGGCATACATGTGTGTGAAACGCGGTGAAATAGTAGACTGGATGCCCTATTTGCTTTGCGCAGGGCAGTCGCAAGTCCTCGGGAACGCTATCCGATCACGCACCTTGTCACCGTATCATGCACCGGACGCCAGGCTGGCTGACATCCTGGCCGAACGGGACAAGCTGCTCCAAGGCCAGAAACTGTTGATTGTAGCGGACCCAAAGAAGTCACGCAGGGAGACGAAGCAGCAGTATCTCTTCCTAGCATTAGCCCTAGGGCCATCCGTCATTTCGAGAGTATCAACTGCTCAACAAGCGGGGAACGCGATTCGGAAGGCTGAGCTGGGCGGCTCCCCATTCGGGTGGGTGTATATAGATTCGTCCACCGGCACGCTGGACTCGGTATTGGCCGCGGCGCAAGAGCCGTGCAGGAAGAAGAGGAGGTCTACTGCTGGGGAGGCCATGGGGCAGAACGTGCGTGTCTTGACGCACGAGCTCATGATACAGAGTCTTATACTTGGCAGGATGGTGGAGGCTGATGAGATGGAGTGAGTGGTTGCTCGCTGGGACGACAAGTTTGGAGGTGCTAGATATGATGCTGGTGGCGCCGATGGTCTACGTGCCGTGAATGTTCCACCTTTTGTTGCGAGCCTCATGTTCGATGAAAAGCTCGATGGGCCACATTATGACACTTGGCTAGAGGGTGTCATACGTGGAAACTACGACAGCCTTGTTTAGTAAATGCCAATGTCGGCCTCAGATCGTCCGGTTCCTGTCTGCATATTAGATGCTGGCAGTTCAATTCGGCGTAAGGGAATGTTGTTTTGCGGACATTTGGTTGTGATGTGTTGCTAGTGATGTAGCTCGGTAGGAATGGATATCAATGCCCGATGGCTGGGATACGACTCGATGTCATGCAGTGGCTTGATAACTTTGCCGAGCAGAATGGGCTTGACTTGAATTCTGGAACGATGGACGTGTGATGGGTAGCTTCGAGTGTGTCCAGCTTAAATTTTCCCGGCTAGCCAGGCGAATAAAGTGCGTTGAACGTTGGGTCAAAGGGCTCATGGTGTCTCACATTCAGGCAAGCGATGTGATTGCTCCGAGCATAGCCGTAGTAGCATGATTGATTTACCGTCGAAGCGACAGTCTGCTCCGTCGACTGATCTTGTCTGTAGACCCCGGTGCTCGTTGGTTTCCATCTTCCGCCTGCGGGTAATATCGCTCGTCTTAATCTCCGACAATTCAGCCTCGCCGGAGCAACCATCGGCCGCGGGTCGGGAATGGCCGGGAATGCGCTCCCCAGCCCCCGCTGGTTCGTCGTCGGAAGCACCGGGGGATTAAGACCGGACGATGGGACGGAGGAGGTCAAGGTCTGACGGCAACAGGGGAGCCACAATTGTGGTACATGGAGAACGGGGAAGGTTATGGTTAATTTGAGAGCTAAAAGCTACTCTCCGACGGGCGTAGTGTGTCATGCGGCGCATGACGATGTTGGTTTTTTTTTTCCCCCTTCTTGAAGGTGGTGTTCATCCGATCTACCCATGTCAATCGTTGTTGCAATTTGAGACTTGCCGTAGCTAACTTGCCGCGATTCTCATTCCTGACAAGACGGGATGCTTTTGTAATCTTGAATTTTGATTCCTAACGACGAAACCTAAGCAAATCGAATCGTATATACACACGTATAAAGGGGGAAAAAGAGAAAATAAACTTCGGCTCCGTCACGCGACAGTGTCTCAAAGGTCAACGGGAGTGTCGGATCGGGGACCCCTGCTCGTATCCGTCCTCGAGTCCTCTGACTGCAGTTTATTTTCCACACCCGCAACATATTTTGCCGTCTACCGGCGCTACCGGAGGAAGTCACGAGAAAGCTTGTGTCGTTGGTTCAGATTTTCGAAAGTGCCCGGATTCCGGGGACGAAGATGGGACGACGTAGTCACGTTACTTTAGCGAGAGGGGTCTGGGTTGCCCGAATAGGCAGGTTGTGTAATGGCCCCTAGGCTTCTGGGCGGGACCCGCTTTTCCCTTGGTACCTCGCCGGTACCCTGGACAATGGACGTGGGATGCATGCGTGCTATGTGCTTCCTTTTTAATGCCTGCGGTAGATCGAAGGACCCCTGGCTGTCATTGATTGGTCAAGGGTGGGGTACGTGCATCGAGAACACGCCGTACGGCAGCACAAGTATATTCTGCGTTCGTTGCGTCGATGGGGTTTTTGTTTGACGGCAGCTGAGATGTACTGACCACGTATCGAGGCGTTCATTTTGTGTGACATGCTCCCTGCCAACCATGTTCGGGAACTACCCCTCAGTTGACTGGTCCACAGCTCACGTCACGGGCCTTGGCATGGTCTTGGCACAGCTGCACTCTCTCCGTTCCTTCCGTTCGTAGTTTTATTTTATTCTTCTTTTTGCTTTCCTGTCTGAGCCTGTCGCACGGTGCAGATGGCTACAGTTTGACGTCAATGGGTCGGTCTGAACGGACTTTGAAACTGCACCGGGGCCCATTGTTGTGTCGCGACTGCCCGCGGCTGGCTAACCGGCAATGCGCTCGCTCATTGAAACCACCGTTGAACAGAGTCCGCATGGAGACATGCGGGTTGCCGTGCATCATTTAATAATGCCACGACCGCTTCGCAGCTTTTTTTGATTTTTTTGATTTTTTTTGACGTTACTTTTTGTGATGATGCCATTCCGACCCAAATCGTAAATAAAACAGATCGACGTGTTGTTCCGGCGTCGTGCGCGTTTGTGCTCCTCAACACCAGGGCCGGCTTTACTTGAAATTTTTTTAATTTTTTTTAATTTTTTTTTTCGCCTTCTTCCCCCAGTCTGCTCCCGTACGGGCTCTTGGCCCTTTGGTCTCGTTTGCTGCCATCGCTTGCCCGCCCTCAACTCCCCACAGCCGTGAAAGATGGCGCTAGGCGCGTTCCTGGAGCCGCTTGTGGTGGTGACGTTGCTGTTTGGTGGTGCTTGGCTCAACAGAGACAGAGACTACAGCTTTAGTGAGGACCGCCAGGTCTGGCACGCTTTTGACAATGCCTTCAAGA
The DNA here is from genome assembly GCA_000709145.1 of Balansia obtecta B249. NCBI lineage: Eukaryota > Fungi > Ascomycota > Sordariomycetes > Hypocreales > Clavicipitaceae > Balansia > Balansia obtecta. Next base: position 7,774 of record JFZS01000245.1, on the reverse strand, counting down.
GGAGCGACGAGTTCGGCAAACGCAATCTATCTCAGGAGAGCCTTACCTCGTCTTCTGAAAGCAGCTGGAGTCATTCCACATCGTCGATACACGATCCGCTCACGCAGCGTCAGCGTCAGCGAAAAATCAGCATTCTGGGATACGAGAAAATCGTCTTGTCACCGAATACATTGGTGTTCAAGGACAGATTCCTGAGCAGAGTGCTGCGAAAGTTCCCTTTCCTCGTTGAAGCGTGGTACTGGGCACTGATTTACTGGGTAAAGGCTGATGTTATTGATTTACTTTACTTGATTTATAATCTGACAACCGTACGCTAATCCGGACTTCAAGGTATACCAAATCGCTCGTGCCTTCACTGCCTTGACACTAGTGGAAGGGACCGTCAATGTTGCTCGTCGGCATGCTTTGCAAGTTGTCCATCTCGAACAGCGCCTTCACATGTTCTGGGAAGTGCCTATTCAACAGTTCTTCCTGCAACGCCCGACATTGATGCATTGGATCAACCGAGTGTATTCGTTCATTCACATTCCCGGCACCATTTTCTTCCTCGTTGCGCTTTATTATCTGACAACAACTCGCAAGCGTTGTGGCTGTACTGGACGCATTCAAGCCGACAATGTCAGTGCCGGTCCAGGCCTTTACGAGGCTCGGCGGCGAACCATGGCCGTGTGCAATCTAATTGCATTTGTCGTCTTCACGCTGTGGCCCTGCATGCCTCCAAGATTGTTGAGCGATGCCGAGTATGACGGGGACAATGCTATCGAGGCAAAGGCCTTTGGCTTTGTGGACACGGTTCACAGCGCCGCTGGTGAGAGCAGTGTCTGGACAACAAACAAATTCTGCAACCAATATGGTAAGCATAAATTCTTTCAAAAAAAAAAAAAAAAAAAAAAAACAGTCATTTCGTGGATATTGCTAACATGTGGTAGCGGCGATGCCGTCTTTGCATTTTGGTTATTCATTACTCATCGGGTTGACGATTGCGACGTTACCCACCGCTGGTCTTCGCCTCCCCTCATGGAAGCGCATGGGCATAGTGGCGTTTGGAATGTCGTATCCCACGCTTATTCTTATAGCCATTGTCGCCACTGCAAATCACTTCCTTCTTGATGCCGTCGCTGGCGCTCTAGTTTGCGGAGTTGCCTGGCATGCGAACGAAATTCTCCTGAACCTCTGCGTCCTCGAGGATTACTTCTTATGGATGGTGAGAATCCACAAGCCGGTCAACGTTACGGAATGCGATGTCGTTATTGAATCTAAGTTTCACGAGGGACTTTTGAGTCCAGTCTAATGCTGCAGGGTCGGAGCATTGCGCCAGGTATGCGTTTGGAAGTGATTAGAAGAAAAAAAAAAACATAGCATTAAGGGAGTTCTGCATTTTAGCGAGTCTAGCGTCTAGCTTCTGTACTATACAACTTTTCGACGACATTGCGCGTGATTCTGTATAATGCTTTGCCACAGGGGATTTCTAAAAAGTATCGTGATTCGTGAATGGTTGACGCGTGGTTTGTTAACAGCAGGTGGGGTACAGCTGCCGTGGGGTTGTCGTCATCAGGCAATAGAGATACCATGGTACCTGTTCTTTGTGCGGAGACGGCTTGTCGACCTTGGAAGGTGGGGTTGCACTTACTAGAGGTATCTGCTATTGGCTAGTCACCATCTTGGTTGGAAGAGTAAGAGGGATATTTGCCCCTCCATGACGGGCCGCGTGGACGCAGCTGCCAACTATATGCCATCTGCCACCTGCCAACTACATGCCACCTGCCACCTGCCACCTGCCACCTGCCACCTGCCACCTGCTACACTGCCACCTGCCACACTGCCATCTGCCACCTGCGCAGCTGTTTCCCTTATCGATCGACCTACATACTCCGTACACTCCACTGTACAGACCTACGCCGTCGTCATTTCAGCGCCCTCACATGTTTCATTGAACACAGCTCGCCCGGCGTCTCAAACGTGGCCGCGCCTGTTCTTTGCATCCTGTCTGTTGTCATCTTTGTCGACCTCGTGAGCCCGAAATCGCCTGTTCGAAAGGGAGCATCTCGCCTGCCCCGCCCAGAACGACGAAACGGTGCTGCACCGGTTCGCCACTACTCGAATTCGACAACACCGGCAGACCATGACCTTGCCCCAGCAGTCCGACGACTACTACCCGTACAAGGATTCGGCGCGAGCTGCATCTCCTTCAGCAAGCTTCTACGCTATGAGTGACGATGAAGAGGGTGGTTACAACACGGTTGCGCACGCAGAGACGGGCAGGGGAGTGAAGTTGCTGTTTTCCAAAAGCAAGGTACAGTCTCGGCCTTGGTCTTCTCGATATGACTTCCATCACATGTGCTCAACATAGGCGCAGGTCTATGTGCATCCAACCCCGTCCGCAAAAGACAACATAGCCGGCTATATAGCGCTTTTGCAACAAAGGCCCTCGTCATCCTCGCACGAGTCCACTTCGCCAGCATCCTCTGATCTTCTACTGGCATGGCTTCCTGAATCAGCGCTTGGCGATTCTGCCAGTATTTACGTCAAAGTCGACCTTTCCGATGGCGACTCACCACCCAAACAGTCATGTCTCGTTCCCCCTCCACCAACAGTCACTAGTCATAGTGGTTCGGTAGGCGGCTATGCCTTTGCCGTGCCCGTTAGCGCCATCTACTCGCTTCTTGTGCGGCCACCAAGCCTGGGTTGGTGGTATGGGTCCATCATCATCAACTCTCGTGCGGGCGACAGTTTTCCGGCCCTGTTCTTCCACGACGATGAATGCCAGAGTACTATCCTGCAGAAGAAAAAGCTGGCCAAGGATAACTTTGACCCCTTTGGCGAGTCGGGGCAGGTCTTTTGGGGCGCTGACGAAGTGCTGCGATGGGTCAGGAGATATGTCAAGGTTGAGAGGTCGGGGGCTGAGCCAAATGTTTACCTAGTCGAGCCCAGCGCGGAAGATCTCCTCGGGTTTGGAGGAAAACCAGCTGCGTCGAAAAACAGCAAAAAAGACTCCCAGCCTGGGCCTAGCCGAGACGCGGAGATGGATCCCTTTGTCAAACTGATCAAGGAAACGGGCTGGAATATCATGAACCAGTTTAGCAAGGTTACCACGTTTACGAGAAGGGCGGCGCAAGATCTTGCAGACAACAACAATCTGCCTCCGCAGGTCAAGAGACTGCTAAGAAACCCCGAGGTGCAGACTCTGCAGGATGAATTCGACAGCGCCAGGATCTATCTAGCTCGGTGGGCTATGGGCATTGCCGAGCAGAGCGAAAGAGACAGACGTGGTCGTATTTGGACAGTCAAGGATGTTGTGGACCTGGAAGACACCGATGTGGGAGAGTTTGAGCTGCTCGAGGGAGCTAGCGGCCTTTCATTGGAAGAAAGACGCAGAGTGGTTACCATGGCAGAATGGGACACGTTCTTTGATCCAGAAACTGGCCGGCTATCAGTGACAGTGGACGAGGTCAAGGAGCGCATCTTCCATGGTGGACTGGACGCTGAAGATGGTGTTCGTAAAGAGGCATGGCTCTTCCTGCTCGGCGTGTACGAGTGGTACGGAACTTCGGATGAGCGAAAGGCACAGATCGCTTCCTTGCGGGACCAGTACTACAGGTTAAAACATTCTTGGTGGGAAAGGCTTGAAGGGGAGGGCGGCGAAGGCGAGGCCGGAGAGTGGTGGCGAGAACAAAAAGGAAGAATTGGTATGTTTTTTTTTTTTTTGGTGGATGAGTTGAATTGTGTTTGCAAGACGAGAGATACTAACTCCCTCCCCGAAGAAAAGGATGTCCACCGAACTGACCGCCAAGTGGCCATCTTCCAAGGCGAAGACACACCTCACCCAGATCCTAGCTCTCCGTTCGCGGACGTGGGCACAAACGTGCACCTCGAACAAATGAAGGAGATGCTCCTCACCTACAATGAGTACAACAAAGACCTTGGCTATGTTCAAGGCATGTCCGACCTACTGTCTCCCATATATGCAGTCATCCAGGATGATGCAATTGCCTTTTGGGGGTTCCAAAAGTTTATGGAGCGTATGGAACGCAATTTCCTGAGGGACCAATCTGGAATGCGTAGTCAGCTTCTTACGCTGGACCACCTTGTCAACTTTATGGATCCCAAGTTGTGGAATCACTTACAGTCAGCGGACAGCACTAATTTCTTCTTCTTCTTCCGCATGATTTTGGTTTGGTACAAGCGAGAGTTTGAATGGCCGGATATCCTGCGGCTGTGGGAGGGTCTGTGGACTGACTACCTCAGCGCAGAGTTTCACCTGTTTATTGCGTTGGCCATCTTGGAGAAGCATCGGGACGTGATTATGGGGCACCTCAAAGCCTTTGACGAGGTTCTTAAATATGGTAGGTCTACGAAGCCACTCTTTCTTTCTTTTTTCTTCTTTTTTTTTTTTTGCTTTTTTTCTTTTCTTTTTGGAAGAGATTTGAGGTGGTTGATTCGACGCTAACGCGTGTGGTAAGTGAATGAGCTTTCAAATACCATGGATCTCGAGTCGACGCTCGTACGAGCTGAGGCATTGTACCGCAAGTTCCAGCGGCTAGTCGAGGCCATTGACAAGAAGCAGAACTTTCCCGCACCCCGAGAGGAATCCTCTGCAGGAGAGCAGTCAAAAGAGCGGTCGTCTGGACACGCCGAGGCCGGCGAGTTACCCGGCAGCAGCAAGGGCACAGGTACAGATTCGCAGGAAAAGGTCATCTCAGCAGAGTTGAGAAAATTGCTGAGCAGGAAGGTGGAAGTGTTGCCGCGAAAGACGGTGGCGCAAAAAGGAGACGGGATGCCAGGCAAGTAGTTTGTGTGTATGGGTATGTGTAGTTGGTTGGGGAGGAGGACTGTTTTATCATTCTGGCGTTGGGCTTAACATGCTTGGGTTCTGATGTGTATTAATTATTGTTTTGTCTCGCGGTTAAGTGGTCTCGGAAAGAAAGAGATGATGATGCTCTTGATTTGTTTCCTCTCGCATCTTGTTGCCGTACAAAGAATATGCCCAACTCCAGGCTCGAGCAACAAGGAAGAAAGGATGAAGGATGGAAAGCAACATTACGTATTATGCCGTACATCCCATGACCAGCATTGAGTCTGACAGGGCGTCAGGGACGAAAAAAAAAAAAAAAAAAGACAAGAAACAAAGAAAGAATCATCTGTACCCCCTCGGGCCGCTCGGCAGGCCCTGCCTCCTCTGGCCAGCAGCACCAGACGGACCATGACTCGCGGGCACCGACGCCGACGCCGACGCCGACGCAGCGCGATGCTCATACGAAGCCGGCCCGGAAGGAGGAGGCGGTTGAAACTGCCCGGCAGGCTGCGACGGACTGGGCTGCCTCGCGGCCCCCCACAGCCTCTGCTTGAGGCGATCCTGGGCCGACGAGCCGGCGGCAGGCCCAGCAGCAACGCCCTGGTGACTCTGGTGATGACTCCCCCCGCGGTGGCTGGACAGCGGACGCGCGGACACGACGTCGTCCCTCGAGCAAGGCCTGCCCGGCGCGCTGTCCCAGAGACTGCTCAGCCCAGACGCGGCCTGGGCCTGGGCCGGACCCGCGTTCAGGCCGCCGTACCGCGCGCCGACCTGCGACGGCGCGTACAGCGGCTGGCCGCCGGCGCCGCGGCCTTGGGATCCGGCGGCAGCCAGCTTGGGAGGGGGCGGCCCTTGTCGGCGTAGTAGTTGCGCAGGACGCGGCACACGTGCGTGTCGTCTTCGGTGTCGCCGTCGTTGTCGGACGAGAGGAGCGTCGAGCGGAGGGACGAGATTTGCGACGTTGTCTTTGTCAGGATGTTGGAGTACCAGGATGTCATCTTCGGGGCGGGGCCGGGGGGGGGTTTGGCTTTGCGGTGGGATTCGTTTCGAGGGTCGGATGTTGATGCTTTTCCTGTCTTTGCTGTTGATGATTGTTGTTTGTTGTTGGTTTAGGATGGATGCATGATGGGGGGTCGGAGATTGGCCGTTTTGGCTTTGATGTGGGGTCGGCCGTGCTTGGCCGTGCTTGGCCGGACTGGACTGGACTGGACTGGACTCAATATTGATTCTTGGCCGTGCCATCAATCACTATTTTTATTCACGCCCACATGGTGCAGTCTCGCAAACAAAACTACAAAACCATTCCGCTACCATGACAGGTCGTTGGTCAGCGTCAGCTTCTCCCTGGCCACCTCGCCCTTGAGCTTCTTGCTAGCCGCCTTGAGGGCCACGGCACGCTTGCGCTTGTTGCCCACCTTTTCCGCTTCCTCCTCGCTCTCCAACCAGTCCTCCAGGTCCTCCTGGTCCCCCTGGTCCTCCAGGTCCTCCAGATCATCCTCCTCCTCCTCGCTCTCCTCCACGTCCGAAACATACTGCACCTCCTTCTCGCCGTCCAGCTCGGCCTCGGACAAGACGCCCTCGTCCATGTCCTCGTCGCGTTCGCCCTGGCCCTCCCTCTCCATGGCGTTGAGCACCTTGTTCCAAATCTCCTCGCTGACGTTGAGCGGCTGGTCGCCATACGCCCCCTGCCGCAGGCGCTCGACCAGCTCCCGCTCAATCGTCCTCTCCAGCTTGGCCGCCGCCTCGGCCTTGCGCTCCCGCGCCTGCTCGCGGTGCCTCACCTTGGGCGCCAGCTTGGGCACCAGCTTCTCGCCGAGGCGCTCCTCCTCGGCGGCGATGCGTCGCATGCGCATCTGCACCTGCGTCAGCCGCGTCAGCCGCTGCTTGCACTTGTGCACCAGGAACTTGGGCCAGTAGATGAGCCGCTCGTCAATCTGCGCCAGCGCCTTGGTGTAGTTGTTGGACAGCTTGATCTTCTCCCACATCTTGGACGGCAGGTGCGCCCGTTCCACCGTCTTCATGTACAGGTAGAGCGTCTGCTTGGTCGGGTGCTGCCGGACAGTGGCGTAGCGTGAATTGGCGAGCGGACATGACTGTCGGTTGCAAAGACCTGTGACGTTGTATTCATTGCGGCAGAAATTTTGCTTCTTTTCCGTCCTGCGTTGGGAGGGTAAATAATTAGCCTTTTTTTTTTTTTTTTTTTTTTTCCTAGGTTGTTTCAACCCCTCCTTATCCTTTCAGACTTCTTTTTCAGATAGAGCTCTCTAGAGAGCAGGAAATACGTACTTTAACTTGAAGGAGCAAAATTGCTGGTTGATAATCTGCCAGATAATCTCGTCGGATGCCATATTTCCTACAATCTGTTCGCCGTCGAAAAAAAAAAAAAGAAAAGAAAAGAAAAGCACCTTGTTCACAGCCTAATGGACGAACCCTCTCACGTGCCTACAAAAGGACAAAGATTGAAAACCCTTGTTCTCAGAGGCGGGAAAAGACTGGTGATTATTTTGTGTTTAGCAATTCAACTTTCTAGTTTTTTTTTTTTTTTTTTTTTCTATTTCTCGCCCGGCCTTGATAGGCAGCCACCACACCGCCTTCCCACTTGACCCACCAACACGGCGGCGGAACAATGCATTCTCCGCAAAAACTGCCTGCATGCAGTTTTTGGCGCTTGACAAACTACCAACGACACCAACGACTTGAAGCTGGCCCGTCATCCACCACCATTCCATTGCATTCCATTCTCCTGCTCACCAAGAAATCCCAAGCTGAACAACTTCCACTCCTAACCGGCGCCCCCCCCCCCTCCCGCCGGGCAAAATCCCCAATCACCATGCCGACCGCCGGCCTCAAGACCATCATCGCGCTATCCTTCGTCCTCGCAGTCGGCTTCCTCCTCGTCATCCTCTCTTGCGCCCTCTTCTCGTCGTACCTCCCGCTCCTGGTGGTAGCAATATACGTGGTGGCGCCGATCCCGAACTGGAT
>JFZS01000244.1:0-37649 GCA_000709145.1 Balansia obtecta B249 | reverse complement strand
ACTTTTAACAGTTATACTAGCTATTATTAAGCTAAACTATTAAGACAGCTAGACAGGGTACTTAAGCTGCTAACTAAGCCTCTTAGCTTGCTAAGACCCCTTTAACTAGCTAAATTCTAAGCTAGTAAAGGACCCCCTAGCTAGCTAATTCTAAGCTAGATTAGTAAGCTACTAAATATAAGTTTCTTTTATTAGCTACTTAATTAAGCTAGCTATAAAATTGCAAAGAAAACTAAAGAAAAGAATAGCTTATTAATAAAACTTATTAAAAAAGTATAAATAAAGAGCTTCTTTTTCTTTTAGCTAAATTAATAAGCTTCTTTAATACTTTATTTTAATAGTTTTTTATATACTCTTTAAGTTATTATTTCTACTACTATAGTAGTAATAGCTCTCTTTCTTTGCTTTCTTTCTTTTTTGCCTTGCTTAGTAAGCTTTACTTACTAAGAGCTTTACTTACTAGCTGCTTCTATAAATAAATACAGCTACTTCCTTGTATATCTTATAGTACACCTCTTAGTACGCCTACTAGGGTTAGGGTATAGGGTTACTAGTGCTAGTTACCCTATAGCAACCCTCTATTTGGCTGTACTTTTAACAATTATAGGTAAAGTAAAAGTAAAAAAGAATTAAAGGCTTATAGTATATCTCTTTCTTTAGCTATACTTTTTACTATAGCCTTTACTTTCTTAACTTATAACTTTTATACTCTTTTATAAAAGCCTTAAGCAATAACTATAGTAACTACTAATACCTCTTTTATTAGTAAACTATAACAACCTTTTAGTGCCTTTTAAGCGCCTTTTAAACCTTTTTTTACTACTAATTACTTATATAAACCTATATATATAGTTTAGCTTTATAGCTAGTAATAAGCTAGTGTAATAGCATATAACTCCTTATAACTAGTACTATATTAAGGCTGTATAAGCCTTAATTAAGAGCAGTAAAGGGTAGTATATAGGTTTTTCTCTTTATAACAAGGTTTCTTATGTAAATAATTACGAAGAGGTACTAGCATAGGCTAGTGTAATTAATAATAATAATAATAAATAAAATCTACTAAAGAGCTACTATAAAGTATAAAAAGATATATATAAAGCTTAAAAAGCAAGAACTCTTCTCCTTTATAAATATAGTTACTATTTTCTTAGACGCTTACTTGCAGTCGCTGTAAGGCTAGTCCGTTACACTGCCTACCCCCTTGACAGCACTACCTGTTACGCGATAAGGCTGCGTAATGTGCCGTGACCATTACTTGTTACAAAGTAGAACTATAGCTTGTTTCTAGAGCAGACTATGCCTTGTACCTAGAGGATTTAATAGATAAATAAATGCATTAAATAACAAAATAAGTAATAAGTATATTAATTTAATTAATTATTGTTGTTCTCTTTTAGTCTTCTAGTTTTCTTTTATAGTAGGATTTAGCGGTTTTCCTGCTTAGCAGCTAGCTTAGCTATTAGTTAGCCGCAGGTCAGCACACTTGTCAGCTGACCTGGTCATTAGCTCAATTGGCGCGACTATCGCGCAACACTACCCGTACCTAGTCCGATGCCAAGCCCGTTGCCGAGCCCGTTGCCGAACGCCACACCGCAGTTACAAGAACATGGACAGACTTATGTGTAGTATTCCGTCTCGCATGCAGTGCGGAGTAGACTCCATCTGCTGGAAGACATCCACTATTAACAAGGGAAGGCGGCGATTTCCCTGCGTGCGATTTGTGTCATCTGTTGTACCTACGGAGTAGGCGATGGCCCTTTACGTGTGTGCAAAGGCAGCATTAGGCCACGAATGAACTAGTGTGCCAATCAGGACCAAGGAAGATAAGCGACACTTTCTTTATTTTGTAATAAAAAGCACTAGTAATTTCTTGTTGCATAAAACCGTACATGGCCTACATTGTGTGTGCACCTACCTGCCTCCATCAGCTTGGCCACTCTTAACGGCAGTAATTATTAACGCAGATAATTAGCTCTGGTTCTGTAGCATCTCTAGAGAAGTTGCTGTTATTAGTCTTAGAAAGTATTACAAAAACTATTATAATATAAGAAATACCACTGAATGCATTTAGAGCTAGCTGTTGTAGCTGTTTAGAAGTACCGCAAAGTATCAAAGGTAGGGTGGGTCCCGTGACCTAGGGGCTACCCAATGTACCTCTGCATAGAAATTTGGATGCAGCGTTACTCAGGGGAGGAAGGTGCGCTATTCACGCTTTACCCCTTTAGGATAGGAGCGTCCAGTAGACGTGTCATCTTCCGTTTGAGATTTGAGGGGTAATGAGATGCTTTCTCATGAAATCGTCCGGCTGTGAGTCGGTGGATGTGTGATGCATTATCATGTACTAGCTCGCAAACACGCTATAACGGGTCAAACATATTGGAGCACGAACGTCAGACGGTGAGATCTTCTATGAAGAGATAACCCTAATAGCAGGAACCTACTGGGATACCTTCATCAAGACCTTTGTTAATCAAGAAGTCCACTCCTCGAAGATGTTCGTCTATGCAGACATCATAAAAGGCATGAAAGACATAGTAGAACTTAGCCGGTCTTTGTCTCGGCCTAGAATACCGGAATACTCGGCCGGCGTACGGACTTTTCCAAGTAAATTTGTGCCAGGGTCTACCTTCAAGCTGGACAGGCGAAACTGTAATGTGATCTGCACCACCTGCATTATAACATGACAGCAAAGTCACCATTCAGAAGCGAGAAACTTGGAAAGACAGGGGATCTACTTTCAATGCTTGCCGAAGGACGATGAAACTGGTGTGATTTATTTGAATGTCGAGATATTTGCTCCTCCATCAGAACTGCCGTTGTCGACAAATTTGCCGTTTGTTTCAGCATAAGCCCTGAACCCTGTATGCTGCCATTTCTGCAAGGACGCAATCAGGTACTTTTGAGTTTGCGAACAACAAGCAAGATACTGCAATCTTGCTCGCCGAGTCGGGATAATTACCCTTCTTAGTGAGACCAAGCACAATCGACATCTGGAATTGTTAGCAAAGAGTTAGCCTCTCAGGGTTTGAAAGAAAAAAGACCTACCGCGAGAGATTTTTGGTGGCTCTATATGTTGTCTTTTCTCCGTCTTCTTCTTATAAGAGGTGCCAAATTTCTCATCTCGCTCCTCGACTTTTCCAAAGTCAAGCTGGCCATCCGCCGTATAGCTCGTCATCAACTTTGGCTCGCCGAGTGGCAGCTTGTCGCCCCGATCTACCTGCCAGAAGTGATATGTTTTCCCGTACAGCGTGATGACCTCCTCCATTTCCTTCGTTTCCGCCGTGTCCCATGCCAATTCCGGTACCACGCGATTGGGCATCACGAGCATCCCTGACTTGACCTCGTATACATGGGAGTGCCACAGTCGCCGCTCCTCCTTGGGGAGGGTCTCGAAGAGTTGTGGAGTAATCATGTACTCGATGCCAATGAGGCGTGCGTTGCGATCCGCCGAGTCGTATATGAGGCACTGTCGAACATCATTGTCTACGCGTGTCAGGACCTGCGGCAAGATGCTAACTATTCTTTGACTGTCGGATTGTCTTGAACTTGCGTGCCTCTTATGTACTTACTCAAATGGCTGCAATAGTGGTTTGCCTCGACAGATCGTTTCGTGTCATCTGCGTAAGCATGAAACGCGTTTAGGTGAGCACAGACATTTTTGATCGGCTCGAAATCCTACAGTGTGGTATTAATCCTTCTGCTTCACGGATGCCGAGAGTGCTCATACCTGTGTCACAGAGGCTGCGCCTGTCAAAAGTGCATTCTCCTTCGAAAGTGGCTCACCCATGGCCTCATGTGTCGTTGGTGCAGGATCCATGTTCGCACAGTCCTTTTGGGGGGGGGGGGGGGGGGGGGTTGGTTCGTTACAGTCAGAGATATTGGTCGGTATATTCACGACTTGGATTCAGGTGGTAGCAATTTTTTGGGAGATTCTTTTTCTGTTCGATAGCGGTGGTGCTTTGTGTGTGCATGGATGACGTTGGGCTGCCATCATCATCGCGCATCATCGCGCATCATCACGCATCCTAATTCGAAGCTGGATGATGTCATGATTTGTCGTCAATGCTCGGACGTCCCCACAACCTCGTTTCGTAAGCCCGCCCTCCTTGTGTCGATACCAGGAGGAAGACGTATATATGATGGCTCCATTCCAACAAGCGATTGGGTACAGTCGCCATGACAGGTACGAGAAATCATCTATTCTCATGAACAAGTCCATTCCAAGTCTCCAATCTTATGCTGTATCCTGTGATTAGTTCGTGTTCAGAGGTTATAACGCCCTCGGTAGATCGAGCACATTCAAATAAATTCAAGACTTTTTCGTCTCGCTGAACCCTGGCCTTGAGCAGCAGCACCAGCGGAACCAGACGAATATCAAGAAAAGCTACAAATATTGAGCCCAAGAAGAAATGGGTTGCAAGACTTGACTCAGAATCAAGTCACCCGCGTGCCTGCTTCCCAGACCGCGCAAAGTCTCCTCTTCACGCTTGTTTTCAGTTGTCAAGGCCATCATGCTACGCATCCAGGTGAGTTGATGCTACAGAAAGTTGAATGCACCAGTAGTCAAACCATTATGAATGATTTATTCGCCGCTCACTGTTCAAGGATCTCGCAGAAGACATGATGTTTCATCACCTCATGCTGGCGCTGCCTTAACCCACATTTTCGAATGCTATGGAAGGACTTGCCTCCGGCCCTTGGCCGCAACGGAATATGGTGCAACCATTTGACTGGTTTCGAAAGGCCAATCCGGTGATTGGACTCTGACCGCGCGGAGGCTCCGTCTCGCAACAGCTGACAAGGTGAAACAGCCTATGAGTATAAAGACGAAGGGCTTTGCTGCTTTCGCTGCATACACTCTCAATTACCCTCGCTCTTTCGAGCTGCCACGGTTGAACGCACTGGTTTTGTGATTGAAGTAACTGATGGCCTACCCAAAGACCATGACCCATTCAGTGTATCAAATCCTGCCGTTATATATACTATGCCAGTCGTTCAGATATTCAACGTCGATGTTGTCAAAGGAGATGAGATACAAAGAGGCACCACCGTGAGATTTGTCGGAAGCCCAGGACAGATAACCTCTTCAACAGGGCCTGCGGATCACTCGATCGATGGCACAGGATGTACACTGATGCCTGGATTAATTGACGCCAAAGTTGACGCGTGCATGACAGAAGAAGCTATTAGGAAGTACGCCGGGTACGGCACCACTACGGCAATCGACTCGAGCAGCTCGACCTCGGAGGCCCGGGCCATGAAATTCACGGCCCATGAAGACCCGACTCTGCCTTCCTATCTTGCTTCATGCTCTTCAATCGGTCCCGAGAACGCCATAGTGATGAATATGTCGAACCACAGCGGAGCGCACACAGTCAAGAGCCCAGCAGAAGCTCGCCTGCTTGTGGCGACCGAGATCGAGTCGAAGGAAGCGGATTTTATCAAGATCATAGTGGACCAACCTGGCTTGGGAGTCGACATCATCACCGAGGCCGTGAGGGAGACACATCGACACGGGAAGCTTGCCATTGCGCATGCTTCGCACATAAGAGCATACGAACTAGCTGTTGATATCGGTTTCGACATAATCTCGCCTGTACCGTCCGACGGGGAGCTGGGCCCGGAGCTCGCCAGACGAATTGCGCAAACGGGAATTGGCGTCATCCCGACACTGTGCTTCCTCGAGAAGGCGATTCCGTTATGGAGCTCGCATCGGCCCGGGTACGAATTTTCCCACGCCGTTGAATCTGTGAAGGCGCTCAACGCTGCGGGAGCACGCATATGTGTCGGGTCGTCTGCGAACAACCATAGTCAAGTAGCTATTCCGCCTGGACAGGGATTGCATGATGAGCTGCGCCTTCTCGCGGCGGCAGGCCTGTCCAACGCAAAACTGATACAGTCGGTGACATCAGAGCCCGCTTCGTTGTTCGGTCTGAACGATCGCGGGACGATGGAGAACGGCCGATCAGCAGACTTGATTCTGGTGGAGGGGAATCCATTGGAGGACATTGCGGTTCTTTCGAAAATCAGATCAGTCTGGATTCGCGGTGTTCGAAGCGGCGAGTAGAGGTTGCTCGTCTTTTGGAAAATGGGACGGAGGAAGAAGGAAAAAATAAAAATAAAAAATAAAAAAATCACCTCCTTTTTTGGTGTTGTAACGAAGGACAATTCACGACGAGCCATCCACGTCAATCAGCCCAACGAATTCTACCAGCGCTCCCCAAAAAATCCTCGCAGTATAGAGGCCCAGACCTCTCGGCATGAAAAAAAAAAAAAAAAAAAAAAGGATGGCTCAATATTTACGTGAAAAGAGGTTTTGACGAGAGGATCTGCAATACATGGGGGAAGAAAAACTGGCCGGCAATACTTGAAAATGCAGGATCTTATGATATTTGTGGGAAAAGGCTATGACGAAAAAAGTGTTTCCGTAGTACTTGTTTTAAATGCATCATGGTTAAACCCCCCAAGCTCACACTCTTTTGTTGTCCATTACCCAACCCTCCCTCCACATGCACATCAACCCGTTCGTCACAAGTACGTTTGCAAAACGTGCCGCCCGAGCCGCAGACCTTCCTCCAAGTTTCTATACTGCACCTCGTCTGTCCTTCGCAGCTCCTCGGCACACGTATTCAAGCTCATCTCCTCCCTTGCCACGATGGCCTCGAGCGCTCGACGGCTTCCCGGCTCAGTAGCTCCGGAGCGTTCGCAACCGCGTACTTGAGGTCGAGGAAGGACAAAGCCAGGCCGAGCAGGAGCCCGAGATTGGCAATGGGCCGCGCGCTCCATCGCAGCATGTCGTCTGCCAGCCTGGCACTCTCGTCTGCTCGGTCCTGGTTTCCCGCCAGCACAAAGACGTCTCGCACACACGCGGGCTCGACATCTGCAGCCGGGTCCATCTGACGGACGAGCTCCAGCCCGATGTCGACCAGGCTAGTGCACGAGAGTCGCCTCAGCTCATCCATGCCTGCGACCATGTCGGCTTCCATCTCGAAGCCGGCCTGGGCGCGCAGCAGGCGCAGGATTGCCGCGTGGAGGGGACACGCGGTCCGGGATGGCACGTTGATTGTGTTCTCCAGCAGGCCGATGTGCGCGAACCAAAGCGTCGTCAGGCTGGGTAGTCGAGCGGTCCAAGGCGAGCTCGGTGGCCTCTCGGGATCGAGTGGCCCTCGGCCGATATCGGGTTCCCGTGGCGAGGCTGGGGTTTCGTCGTCAGTCTTGCTGCTGCACGGGGGTAATGAGAAGGGATGATGGCAGGCTGGATTTTGAAGCTCGCCGACGGCGTCCCTGGAACTCAGAGCCTCTCGATGGGTAAACGCCCAGTACAGCCACGCTTGAGCTTCCGGGCCCAGGGCATCGATCCAGGAGCAGAGAGTGGCCAGCTCGATGTTTGTGAATGCGCCGAACATGCGCCCTCCCCACGAGAGCTCCCGCACAAGAAGACTGTTGCTGCTCGAGCCGGGAACAACCCACGGCTTGGCTCGACTGAGGGCCGCCAGCAGCTCATGCTGCTTTCGACGGTCCGCATCCTCCCACTTGCTCGGGTCTAGCCAAGACGAGAGGGTGCCGCCGCCGATGCGAACCCTGCTCTGGCAGTGGAACTTTTGCGAGACGGAAGCCTTCGCTCTGAAGATGTCGCGCATTCGCGCGCTGAGCGGATCGAGCGGCAGACTGAACAGGCCCTCACCGATCGAACCTGGTCTCCTCGTGGTCATGGTCGATTCCGCAGGGCACCCACGGTCGCGAGAACAAGTTCCCTGCGTCTCGGATAAGATGTACCCAGCTTGAACCCGTCTCCAGGCTTGCTGCGCAGCTGCCTCGCCTTCCGTCCCACGCACCAGCTCCAGGTAGCGCGTAACAGCGTGGGTGGCCAGTGCCGTGTGACCCGAATCGGCATTGTCAATAGCGATGTGGATGAGGAAGTAGCAAGGATCGATGCCCAGCGCCTTGAGCTCATGAGCCGCCTTCAAGGTCTCAAGGGTGACCATCTCGAAGTGCATGTTGAACCCCAGGATCTCGGGGAGGAACTCGTTTGGGAACAGCGAGATGAGGAGCTGGGCCACGGCCGCCTCCCAGGGGCCACGGCTGTCCGCCTCATCCCAGTGTCCGAGAGCGACAAAGTCAGCGCTGTGGCCCTCGGGCAGCGAGCACCCGACGCTCCGCAGAAGCTTCCGGTAGAGATGGACGTGATGCTTGGACAGGTCGCCGTCGCCAAACTCCTCCGACAGTACCTGCCAGGCAAGCCGCGTGACGCCTCGGAGGGCGAAAGGCGTGGTGATCTTGTGGACATGGCCGAGCCAAGCACCGTCGACGAGCTTGACGGGCGCCTGCTGGACCAGCCACGCCCTGGCGGCCTCGGACGTGCCAAAGAGCTCAGGGGCATGGCCCTTCCGTCGTCGGTCCAGGTACCCGGACCATTCCTCCAGGACCCCCTCGCGCATGTCCTCTACGAAGCGCCAGATGTGCTCGGCGTCGTATCGTTCGATCCTGAGTATGCTCCTGTGCGGCCGCTCGAGCACGCGCGCCAGCCCGCGGGAGAACATGGACAGGAGCTCGTCCCGCGCCGATGCGAGCACATCTGGGTGATCCTCCAGGTTCTGAAGCCGGAAGAACATGTCGCGGTACCATTGTGCTGGCTTGGGCGCCGCCGCCGCCGCCGCCGCCGCCGAGCTCGTCCTCGGCTTCTTCTTCACATCCTTGAAGTCGTCGACGACGGCCAGTGTGCCGTCTCTGGCAGCAGGCGTGACGGAGCCTTGCCGCTCGAACAAAAGGCGCAGGGAATACGCGAGGCCAGCGAGAAACAGGGCCAGAGGGGCAATGAAATGATACTGCAACATGTAAAGCGCATCTAGAGTATCCATATTCATAATCACTGTTGCCCCGAGCAGGAATCCTCTGGAGAAGCTGATTATGGGTTATTATTTTTATTATTTTTAATTTTATTTCATGAGAGCGTCAGGACGGAGACTATTATACCCCCTTCAAAGACAAGAAGCGACACGGCTAGCAACATCGTTGCTCGTGGGAATGCCGGGCTTGATAGGCCAGCTTGGCCCGTTTCCGTGGTGTACACTTGCTTTTTCTCAATCCATTGGCGCTCACTAACGAAGATGAACGACGAGCAAGGCTGAGCAATGTGGCTGGCTGGAGGTCTACCGTTCTATCGCCTCCATGGCAGTCATCTAGGCCTTTGCAGCAGAGTTTCATCAGTCTGATGAACATTGTCTCAAAAGACTGCAGCACTTGTTCACGCTAGCAAACCCCTCGACGAAGTGGCCATGACGGATATAGATAAATTCCAACCAATGGTAAATATTCCGCCGGGGAATATCCTCAGTGATTGATTGCCCTTGGCCTCGTCAAACTAACCTGTAGACTCCAGGGAGTGCAAGTACATGTCTGTTTCCAGCAACGCATCTCATCCGCACTCCGTCTCCCGCAGACTCGAGTCAAAACCCGACAGGCATGGCGACCGGGTATAAAGCCAAGCTCGAGCACGTATGAACTAGTTCCGTAATCATTTAAAAAGCCGGATCACATCCTCTGTGTTTCCCTTGCTGCCATTCTTTCCTCGCTATCCTCAACTTTCTTTCTCTTTCTCTCGGGTCATAGTAAAGCCCATCTGAATTGTTCAAAAATTTCCCTCTTTTATCATTTCGCGCTTTTCAAATCCTACAGATAAAGTAGCTATGGCTTCCAAAGACAAAACAGCTTCTCTGGCCGTCATCAACTACGAAGCACTGGCCAATAAAGACGCAGGAGAGATCAGCAAGCTCGTACAAGCCTGTCAAACGGTGGGCATGTTCTACCTGAGCCTCCGAGATTCGAGCATGAGCACCATTTTCGAAGACGTACCAGCAATCTTCAAAGTTGGACATGAATTCTTCAATCTACCCCGTGATTCCAAAGAGAAGACAGACAGCCTACGTGCGGGAATGGAGCGAGGGTATGCCATTGATTGATGCGTTTTGTCGGTGTGCGGTCGTGCTGACGTTTCCCCTGCCACATCATGCAGCTATCATGCTGGCAAGGGTTTCGAGTATTACGAGGCAAGTTTTTGAAAACCCCCAGTTACGTACTCATGGCTCCCTCCCGTGTCTAATCCCATCTGCCCTCTCCCCTCCGCCCCCCTGACAGATTCCGCGAGACGAGTATCAGCTCGGAAAATGGGTCTTACCTGCGACGTTTGAGCCGCACAAGGACCGCATCACCCGCACAATGGATTGTTTCAACCGTGCCATTCAGAGGGTCATTGCAGAGCTATGTGGTGCCCTGGATATCCGCATGCCGGAGCTGAGTGACGATCCTGCTGTTCCCAGCGACACTGCCGTCAAGCTACTGTACAAGCCCCCATTGCACGAGCCGGGCCACGTTATTCACCCCTGGCACACCGACTTTGGACTCGCCACACTGCTGTGGTATGACGAGGTGACGACCCAGATACCGATCTATGACAAGGAGGGGAAGCAGACGGATGAGTGGGAGACGGTGCCGGTTGTGGACGGCGCTGTCCTCATCAACATTGCAGACGAGCTAGCTGCCATATCTGGACAACGTCTTCACTCGACTGTGCATCGAGTGGTGGCTCCCCCGGGACCAAAGAGGGTTAGAAATGGCATCATTTATCTTCTTCGTCCCTACAAGGTTTAGGCAGAGTCAACGGGCACCAGGCCCCGGGCACCTTGATACACAAATCTGAGGAAATTTATGTCTGCGGTGTACAAGTATACATGCATATACCCCCTGTTTCCCATGCCAATATTACCGCGTGCTTAAGGTTCGGATCTTTCTCTCTCCGGCGCAGGGTAGGGTAGGGTAGGGTAGGGTTGCACCTAGACAAGTAATAATAGAAAAAAAAAAGGAAAATGGAAAAAGTATAAAGTGGCCATCTACGCAGGTATCCGGGGCTGGTTCGGCCACTTTTCCCTTTACTCCTCAGGTGGTAGGGTTGTAAGCTGACCGCTGCTTGTTCTATCACATCTCTGTATGTCTGGCCAAGACAGAACGGAAAGGCGTAGCAGTCTGAATGGTCATTCATCGGCCAGGTATGAAGATGCGGAGTACGAACTATGCCGCGTATTACTGAAATCCAGTGTCCCCCAACCATCCAAGGGCATCTAAAGCCCATTCCGAGGCTTGTCCAAGGAGTTTGTGGATTCCTCTCCTCAGAACCTTGTAGGAAAGCTGAGGATGTCTGTCCACCTCAATTAATCACTGGTCTAATCAGCTCCGAATGTGGAATATACATAGGCATATGTTGCATAACCGGTCCACATTGCGTATGGATACAGATACATACAACGAGACGGCGCCTCCTTGACGAGGATCAGTTCACGAACTCGGTGGTCGATTATGCTCATGTCTCTGTCAAAGGGAGTAAAAATCCCCCATGTCTCATACTGCGCGCGTTCACACTGCGCGTTTCGATTAGCACCCTAAGGTCTCAACCTGCCCACATCCCTTGGGAACAGCGTAACTTCACGAACATCACCCAAGCCCAGGAATCCCTGCAGCAGCCTGTTCACCCCTAAGCCGCAGCCACCGTGCCGCGGCATGCCTGTCTTAAACGCAGTCAGGTAGGGTTGCCACTTCTCGGCCTCAGGGTCCAACGGTGGGCCACATATACCTGCACGCATGGCCTCGCACAGGTCGTCGTATCGGTGGATGCGCTGGCTGCCGGAGCAGATTTCTCGGCCCCCGACAATGGTATCCCAGGTGTTGGAGAGGCCCGGAACATCTGGGTTTGCCTGAGAATTAAACTGACGCATTGGCGCAGGATACTGATCAATGGTGAAGATGTCTGTACAGCCGAGGTGAGGGGAGTCACGAAAGTGCCGGCCAAGAGCAGCCTCCTCATCGTCGCTGGATATGCATACCGCAGAAGAGGCATTAGTGCTTGGAGTCCGGATGAAAGGCGAAGCAGGCAGTAAATATAAGAATAATGTCAGGGCACTGTGGATGTCACTCACGTGAAGTTCTTCGTGTCGTCCGATTCGAGGCCAAGTTCCTCCCTCAGAATGCGCTTGGCTTCCAGAAAGGTGATGCGTCGGACTTTTCCATGCTCATCCAAGCCAATCCGAAGCGGCCTGGCAGAGGGATAATGTTGTTGTACCACCTCGACGAGGTGTTTGTACCGCTTGCGTTCCTGCAAGCCTCGAAAGACAAACACCAGCATGGACTCGATCAACTCGACCACCTCGTGGTAGTCGTCCTGAAAAGCCATGGCTACATCAAGAACAGTGAACTGTGATGCATGTTTTGGGTCAGCGGACGGTTCACAGATTGACGATCAACGTGTCACGATACCAAGAGGGACAGAGGGCCAAGAGCCAAGAGCCAAGAGCACAAGCGGGTTGGATGAAGAACTCGAGGGGAAGGAAAGAGCGAGCGAGCGGGGCCCGTGTGTGCTTGCCTCTGTCAGATGTCGCGAGGATTTGCTAGACTTGACTTCTGCGCGGAACACAGGACCAATCTCAAACACTCGCTGCATGTCCATGGAGAGAGCCATCTGTTTGTGATGCTGCGAGCTCTGCGCAAGCCACGCATCCTTGCCAAAGTACGGTAGGTGGAAGTACTCGTTGTCGCCCGGGATGGTGGCACTTATGATGCGAGGCGTGTGAACCCAGTGGAAGTCGTTCGAGCACAGAAATTCGACAATCAGCTGGCACATGGCCGAATGGAGCTTGAAGATGGCACCCGAAGCCGCGCGTCGCACGTCGAGAATCCGATTGTCGAGTCGTTCTTCCAGGCATGCTGCAGACGGCTCCTCGCTGTGCGACGGGAGCAGATCCGAAGACGCCTTGGTGATGACATCCAAATCTGTCGTCTGGATTGCTGCTGTTGTGCTGTCATGATGAAGCGGTGACTCGGAACCCAGTCGAACCAGGCCTTTAATCCTGATGATGGACTCGGGCGTCAAGTCCTGAGCCTTGTCCCACACCTCTCGGGAAACTGCGTTTACATCGACTGTCGCTTGACAGGAGATGTCTGCAAGTCTGAGCTCGAGACATAGCAGTCCCGGCGTCTGTGGTTTCAATATGGAATTGACTCTGGCATCAAAGGTCACCTTCTCCCCCTTCAAGATGGGAGGCACCAGGTTAACCTAGGCTCACGTGTTAGGGAACCCGCTCGTCACACTGGCTATGGAGCCAACCACTTACCATAGTCTCTTCCTTGATGGCAGCGCCGTTATCAGATGAAGGCATGATATTCTTGACAAAATAGTATATGTAGGGCTAAGTCTCAGAGGGCCTGTTGCAGTGGCGGTGCGATGGCAAAGGCAGGCTAAAGAAAAGATCTCTTTAGATTACGGGAGGTTGACAAAACACCCTCCTCTTCTCTCTGATGACCGTGTGTTATAAGTACTCAGGGGTAAAGCAAATCTTATTGGTGTAGAGTGACATCTTGGGCTTTAGGTCTTGGGGCATGGAAAGAAAGAAGCTCTAATTAGGTATTCTGCAGATGCCTACAGTCTCAAGTCATTCAGGCTTCTTTGCTAGTCTGTTCCAATCCAATCCAGTACAGTACAGTACAGTCTAGTCAAGCCACAGCTGGTTCAAGCGATCAGGCATATGAAATCATCAACCGAGTGACCGAGAGGATGAGACAGATAAGTAAGTAGGAACCACATCTCTTTGAAGACAAAAAGGCTTCAAGCACTCACCTCTTCTCCGTCAACCCTTTGACGGTGGTGATGTTACATTACAAAATTCTCTACATGAACTCAGTGCTGATGGAGTAGTGCGAAGCAGAGCTAGTGTTCACTACATGGTGCTTTGTATGATTTGGCTGCAATAACAGGTACTCTCTAGCAGCAGAGCTTATTGGCGATCGACAGCCGATGGCACATAACTAGGCCTTACAGTCCACGTAAAAAATAAATCCAGCTTGCGTATATTTTCGGGAAAATATAGTATGCGCGGATCTTGGCGATCCGTTGGAAGCTCCAGGCCACTACATTCTGCGGCTGACGTCTCGTACATGTCGTATCATCCGTGGTGGAACTACAGTACAGGATGTTTTGAGGCGGCGTCAGGGTCTAGGAATTCTCGTGGCCCTAAACTCATTACAGGGCACAATATCAACAAGCGGTTTTGTTTCAATTGCTCCCCCCTTCCATAGCCGTAATGCCGTCAAGTGGTTACCAACAAGTGTTGTTGGTCGGCTTACAGAGTGAAGCAGAGACTCAAACCACTGATGAACAAATGCCACGCGGAATATCAAAGGTCACGAGAAATAGACTGCAGTTTCCGCGCTGAACCCAGCCTCTCTGCAAAACCTGACATCTCAGAATCTGACGGACGGCATTTGTGACTGTTGAGACACGGGCTGATTGAGTATAGCGCCCGATTTAAGCTGAATTTTAGCGTCTATCCTTATCCCTCGATCCGATTTGCGAAGATCAGGGACTCAGGTAGTGAGCGGTAAATAAGCGATACGACATCGGTTAACTGTCAAATGGGAAACGAGGTCATTGTAACAGCTGCAGCTTGCCAGGACAATGAGACAAGCTATTCCGCTTTCAAGAGACACAGCCAGCCACATGCTGCTCCTTGATGCAGACTCGCCACTTCCCTACAATCTCAAGACGGCAAATCATTGCTTTCCTTTACGATAACCCTTGTCTTGCGTTGAAAGACGGCTACACTGTCTGCAAGACTGGTCTTTGCCTTGTTGTGACCCCCAGTCTACCACGGGAAATCAGAATTCCCGTCATATATAACATTGTGGCGTTCTGAAACATAAGCTCAATTGCTACCTAACTGCTAGCAGCTTGCTGCAGCTGCAAGAGACATGTTTTGTGCATCACATCACACGGGATCGCCGTCCTGCGCTGTTCCCGAGGAGGAATTTTTCGCAACACGCGTCGTTGCTTTGCAAAGTCACCATTCACCACTACGGAGAATTCAACTTGGCAGAAATGGAGTACTCGACTGACATGCTGCCAATGTTCCTTTTGACCCCGTAAAGTTGTAGAGCCTTGTTCCTTCGTACTATCTGTTTATTTTACCAAACGCCGCTCATACTTGATATCAAGGAGGGTTCTTCACATGGTCATCACGGCAGTCGCATTCATTCTAAGACGACATTGCTCCGGGGGCGCAAAGTAAAATAAGATATTGATGGATGATCTAGATGTCGTTGTAGCGATCTATAAATTTCACAACCTTTCTCCCTGTAGAGCTTCTCTCGAACCCGTCCAGATCACGGACAAAAGTCAGCTGGAATCTATGGTCATTCGCAGGATACGCATGAACAAACGTTCTAATTCGCTCGATTAGACTTTCTCGAGCAAGCAGCTTATCTGTTTGCGAAGAGCACAGAAGCCTGATTTCCAGAGTCGACTCCATTGACGGCTGCAGCTTGTCCAAAACGACCTGCCACTGCAGCACGCCGCACTCTTCGTTATTCAACAAGGACGTCAGGTCTGTGAAATCAAGGTACTCCCCGTCCCAGTCAAAGCTGAACCGGCGATCGCGGCCTTGGAAGCGAAGGACACGTAAATGCGGCCAGTAGTCCTCTGGGACTATGCCCTTAGCATGAATTGGCAGCGGGAGAAGAGATCCTAGATCACCTGTGTCGTAGCGCACGAGGGGATTGCGCAGACGTGATAGAGATGTTTGAACAATGGTGCCGGTCTGTCCGTCGGGGACTGGTTGCGGATCAGATCCGTCCGCTGCAAGGGACGAAGAAAGTACCTCGACTATCATGGCACGTGTGTCGAAGATGAAGTCTGCTTCACTCGTGTGAGCCTCCTGTCCAGTTAGGTCTGGATTGCTCAGCGCCCAGGGACCTGCTTCGGCGCTGCCCATGACGGAGCAAATCTTGATGTTATCGCCAAGAACGACTCTGATCTGTGCTCGCTGGGCGCCAGTGAGAACTTCTGAAGTGTAAATGATCTTTTCTAATTTGAGAAGATTCCGTGATTCTTGTGGCAGTGCTGATATGGTGTGAATGATGAGGGCCATCTGGCTGCTATCACTTGTGAGAACGTTGATGTGGTATTTGATGAGAAGCTTGATGACTTCGTCCGGGGACATGTGGTTTCCAGCGCTGAGAACAGATGCCCCGGCATTCTCCAGAACCTCCAGCATGAGGTCCAAGGATCTGACTTGACGATTAGCAAATCATGAAACTGCCTTGCCTGTCTTGTGAGAACAGATACGTGCCTGTACAGCTCGCCAGAACAATGAGTCGTGAGGACCCAGTCTCCGCGCCTTATCACGCCAGTCGCTCGAAGAAGCTCGCCGAATTGCGCCCGATGCCTGCGGTTCTCGAGAACGTCCGTGGCAAAGAACATCGGCTTTGAGCCGTATCCGCCTCCCGTGGTGCTGGCATATACACTGTGGCGGAACGTGTTTTGCGGACTCGTGTCATTGACGAGCCGCTCAATGCACGTGTACCTGACAAGTCAGAGTTCGACGTTCTCCCTTTATGTTGCAGAGTATCTCACAGGTCTTTTTTACGGAGCAGAGGCCGGGACGTGAGAGAGGCTCCGGCCTGCTGCTCCTTTGACTGTTCTCGGATCGTCTGGATGGTCTCCAGGTCTGGCGGATACTGGACGGTTTTGTCATAGAAAGGGTGAGCTTTGGCTACGGCCAGCACATCTGCCAGAGTGAAGTTTTTGAGCTCCATGATACAATGAGAGCTCACGAGAATGTCAACTGCCGAACAAGACACGAATGGGGGGGGGGGATATTCCCTCGAATTTCCTTTGCGGACAAGGAGAAGGAGAATAAGCCTTGATTTCAGGTGCCAGAACCCTATTATGCCCTGTGTCACACCTGATTGAGAAAAGCGGCTCACGCCAGACTCTGACAGATCTGCGTGCCAATTATACGAAAAGGATTATAGCTGTAGTCGTGATGTCAGAAATGCGGGTTACGTGCTATCTCCGACCGGGCTAAACACAGAAATGATAGACGCATAGAGCCATGGGCTCCGGAGAACTGATGAACTGAAAAGGATTTGTTTTCTCACGCGGCAGATTTCTCTCAAGAGCCATTAACATGCCATTATTTAATATTTCATCAGAGAAAGCATATCCTCTCGTTTGCTATCTTTAGAACCAGAGCGTTTAGTTGAGAGTTTTTTTCTTTCATCTTGAATCAGATGCCCCTTATTAAGTTGTCTAGCTAATCATTAGTAGATTTGGGATGTACTGTGAGTTTTATTTGGGATATACCAGATCGCAAAGCTGCTAGTGTTAAAAAACCTAGGAACGCAAAATCTAGCCGATGGGCTTTTTTCATCGACAAGAACTTTTCTACACTCTCGTAGCTAGACCCTTGTCAGTGATTTTTGTTCTTTTACAAGTTCTTGAAGGGTTGCTCAGCAGAAGACTTGCCTGCATCACCGCCCAAAGTCGACCACATCGTAGCCTTATGAGGCAAAGATCGTCAGCGGTACGAGTATTGCGACTGCTGAATGTAGACCCGTCTTTGCAAGGGACGACCCATGTCATGCTGTGCCACAGATGAGAAATTTCCGGCCCTCCTGCGCATGAAGCTGCTGTCTTCGGGATCCAAGTGGCACGAACGAAGCAGCTCCTGAGAACATCATTAGGCGGTAAAACGCAGGATACGTAGCACAACATGGAAGCCAGAGCTGTTATCAAGGATTACGAGTGCAGGGGCAACGTAGAAGCTGCTGAAAGGCACAGTATTGGAGAACAGGGGCTAACAGAAACTCTCTGACACAGCAGCTTATACATACACTGGTACCATCCAAAGTAAATCACACCATCATTGCAAACTATCAAAGCTCTGCATCCGCTTTCTGGTCCGGGGACAACAGTACAAGTCGTAAGTTAGAATTTTTCGTTCTTAGGAAGGATAGAATCTAGACGCAGAAAAGATAAAACTCGAGGCACTACATTCTTCCAGATATCGTCAATATACATTTGGTCTCTCAAGTCAGTCCTTGCGTGAAACGGTACCCAGCCAGGCGCCGCCGCTGCTGACAGCACAGATACGATCGTTATTACTCCTCCATACTCCTAGACCTATGAGCTTGCCATTTATCACATGATATGTGCCAACAAGAGGGTTTCGTACCCTGTTGCCAATACTGTCCATAATCATGTCGTATAAGCGAGGGATGATGCGCCGCTGAATGACATAGGTGTCCTCGGGTGCTAAGCCAGGCGTTCGCATGCGATCAAGAGCTTCTTCCCACGTCTCGGAAGTAGTACTGTCCCCGAAAATAATGCCAATACCCCTACCGCCACGAACCGGCTTCAGGATATACTGCTCCCGTAGCTCTGGAAAGCTTCCCAACTGCGAGACAAGCCGCTCAAGTTCAAGTGACTGGGGGATGATAGTCTCTGCAATTCCCTTTTCAAGAATCTCCGCTTGAGCCTCCGTGATGACTTTTCTCGCCACCAGTGGCCCAAGCTCCTGTCTGATGATTCCCAACATGCGCTTATCGTGGACTAGCAAGATAGTCCGCATGTCGTTGAAGCAGAGGAGCGATATTTGGCGAAGCATATCAGTACTTAGTTCCCGTAGCTCATACTGAAGCAGCTCCATGGCCAACTGCAGAATCTCCTCCACGAACTCGCCCTCAGGTGTGGTCTCATTCCGGGTCGTAGTATGACCGTTGGGTCTGACAACGCAGCAGAGCCTTTGTCGACTATTATCATTTGGATCGGGCAACAGTCTAAGATCTGCAGGTTTCACAAATCGTACCCTAAGACCGAAGCGGCAATGCAACTCATGAACGAGCATGTGAACGTCTATTCCCGGCTCTTCACCTTTGAGAATATGCAGCGGCGCGTCGCTCTTGAAGAGTGCAAACAGAGAGTCTGACATCTATAAACACGTCAGAGATTCCGAGTGACTACAGTCACCATGAAGATAGAATTGGTCTTAGACTTACCCTGTCTGGGGTAAAAGGTATAGACAATCCATGTGAGCCAATACCCATTTGCTGCAAGGTTAGATTACCATATGTCTGAAGCAGAAGACCATTGAAGCTGAATCTCGCGTTGACTTCAGTGATTCGAAAGTTCTCCCTCACAACACCCTTCTCGCAGAGGTCTTCAACCATGAAGTCTGGTCTCCATGAGCCGCGGCACTTGGCAAAGTTCTTCAAGTTCCCGCGCAGGACCTGTTCTTCAAGCCACTAACCAACGAAACATTAGATAAATCACCTCT
Organism: Balansia obtecta B249; assembly: GCA_000709145.1. Taxonomy (NCBI): domain Eukaryota; kingdom Fungi; phylum Ascomycota; class Sordariomycetes; order Hypocreales; family Clavicipitaceae; genus Balansia; species Balansia obtecta. The sequence goes on along the minus strand of JFZS01000244.1, from coordinate 18,492 downwards.
GCAGATTAGCATGGCTTGCGGGTTCTCACTAGTAAAAGATCATGCTCCTTCTCTGTTAGAGGCATTCGCTCGGGAAATCGACTGTCACCATCAGCCCACCATCGCTGGACAATATCGGTAACAGCAGCAGCCAACGCATCATGCAGCTCTGCTATTTGTATCTGATGTTGTCTAGTGATGAGAATCGGACGAGGACATCCAACCTTGTAAGAGGCATATGGCCATATATGGGCAGGAAAGTTCTTGAGTAAGTTCTCCCGAAACACTTGATGCTCTTGTTGATAGGTGGTGTGATCAAAGGTATGGTCAGCTACTGGCACATAGCCTTCGCTGCCGAGCCCGATGTGAATTTGCTGCATGCCTGGAACGATCCCGGGCTAAGCGCGGTCTATTTCTCTCGGGACTATACAGAGACGTACGATACTGGTCTAATAAAGACGTATTATTGGAATCGATTTCGACTAACTGGAGTTGCTGTGATCGATTAAGCCCTCGGTCTAAAGCCAAGGCAGAAAGAAAGTCGTTGATCCTTTTAGTTCAGCAAGAAAGAAAAGGGGTCTTAAGTCTCAGCTGATCAATCTAGGGAATAACTGCACGACCTTGTTTGTAGCTGGACTCCCCTGCTGGGTATCCGAAAGGCGCGAGAGATCCCCTCGTCCCTTCTCATCCATGACAGATCTGTCAACCATGACCTCTGCATGCTTTGGACCGTTTGCACTAGCTGAAGATGTGAGTGAGCTGAAACAAGCATGTCAGCGATACCTTGACCGAGGCTGAATTGACTCAAAAAGGCCAATATTATGCAAAAAAGACGCAGGTCTCACATACCTCGCCTATCAGGGCCACAGAGAGCGGCGTGCCGCGTTGCAACAGGCCATGATTGAAATTGCTACTACGTCCTGTCAATTTTATTTTACAGCCACGAGGGGAAGAAATAAAAAAAAACAAAAAAAACAAAAAAAACAAAAAAAACAAAAAAACAAAGACCAGGGACGGGACGAAGCGCCGCCCTTTGCTGTAGAACGGGCACCGAACTCGACATGGGAGGGGGCAACAGGACAATATTTGTTGAAGGAACGGGACTTTTTTCCTTATTATTATTATTATTTTTTTTTTTACAGACAGTAATGCTTATGTAATTGCAGCCGGCCAGAAGTGGGATTGTTGCGTGACGTCTACCGCTGCCTTCCTTTTGCCACCATGGATATTCATCCGACGTCAGATTGATGACGAACTTAAATCGGACCATGTCCTTTGTGCTCCGTACCTCTTACCCCCTTCGGCACCTCTTTAGAGTCCGTAGGACTACGCTTCCGTACAGCTCTACTTTTTCTGGCTGGTACAAGGGGGTGATCTCGAATGACTTTTTAGTAGAGCAGCCCCCTTTACAAATAGTAGAGATTGCACTTTTGTACTTGCAAGTCTACTAAGACATGTATCAGAGTACAATTAGTATAGTAATAGATGTACCGATAAATGCAAAGATTTGAATGGTCCAACGTCCCAGTCGGTACGGAAGTATAAGTCTCACGGACTCTAAAGAGATACGAGGTCTTGGCGTTGACGCTCCAGCGCAAGTGGATGCAAACCATTGACGAAGAATCACAGTCATTGAATGTGATTAATATGACATGAGAATGAGATATAAAGAAGGAAAAAAAAGTTAGTGAGCTTGGGATAGTCGAGGCTCGGGGGAGGATCGGGACTTATCGGAAGGCAGAGATGGGAAGGGCTTCCAGAAGTCACAACAGGCCGACGACTAAACCGATATCGCACGAATGAGGTGGCCTGTTGCCCTTTTATGATATTCTTCTCCTGGGTTGAGCAGATAAACGAGAATGTAAGAAACGGTTTCGAATCCATTCACTTCGATGTTGGGAGCAGCATACCTGTAATAAATACTGTGGCACTCTAGCCAAGAGGTTCTTTCAATACAAGCCGAGTAATACTTGATACACGTTACGTAAATAGCGTGGATTCACCTCTACTCAATATCTTATACAGACACACTATTAACAGACCAAATTAGCATCGCCCGTTTGAGACCTACTGTATAGTAGGTGTCGTAAAAAAAAAAAAAAAAAACAACCTATAGCGCAAAAGGTAACCAAAACCGAGCCACAGTACCGCAAATCAATTACGCAAAGATAAGATAAAAACCGCCGCAGAGTGACCGAGCCATGACTGAAGAAACATTTCCGACCTATGATATGATGACGCCTTGCATAAGCATGAGTTGACGATGCTCGGCGGAACTTACCCGGCGAAATGTAAACCGCCCAGAGTCTCATGAGAAGGACTCTATGACTCGAGTTTGACGGAAACGTTGGAAACCTGCCCACAACTCTGTAATGACAGATGTCTCTCACAAAATAGCCTGTATCATCATGACATCATTATGGCGAAGAGTCCACCTGCGTGTGTATCGTGCAATGACTTGAAGAAGTTGAAGAAGGCATTCATGACCGACAGCAGGCCCAAGTCTTTTTGCGAAACCACTTCCGCCCCAAAGTTTTTCCCATCTCCCATCACTACATAAAGATCCGTAACAGCGCGGCAAGAGGCATGTGGGAGCGCGAGACGCAGCCAAGGAACCCCCAGAGGCCGCTACTGCCGAAGCCGGCCTTCGTGCCGCCGGCCCAACCCCCCGACCAACAGCCAAGCCCGAAGTCGCGGCGGCAGGGCGTATCTGTAGCTTGTGAAAGTGAGTCCAGACATTGCCAAGTTGACGGGAAGAAAGGTCACAGAAGCTTAGACTGTCCGAGGATGCCGCAAGAGAAAGATCAGGGTACGTACGTTGGTTGGTCCGGCCACGGCGCCAGTTGAGCAAAGATCTGTCTGACCCAAACTCCAAAAGTGCGACGGCAAACGACCGTGCTGCCATCACTGCAAGGATTCCAGTACCGAATGCAAATACAGCACGCGGGAATCTACTCTGAGCCAGCGTCATCGAGCACTGCAGGAGTCGTACGGGACGCTTCAAAGCGCCGTCCAAGTTCTGTGCACAGGGTCGGAGCAGACCGCCCTGGAGGCGCTGCGGTCGATGAGACAGACTCGAACCCAGGAGAATACCGGAACGGTGATAGACGGCTACGGTCCGACGACCGGTAGCCTGTGGCACGAGCTATCGAGCCCCGAGTCCCCGGAGCTTCTGGGTGAAAGGCCGGATGCGCAACACGGTCGGCCACGAAGTCAATTCAGTCTATGGAAGGACGGCGACTGCTTACCGCTGTCACGATGGACAAGCGTCAGCGACGACGATGCCTCTCTTACCCGTATTTTCAAGCTGTTCTGGACCTGGGACACGGTGCTCTCCCGCCTAGTCCAGTATTACGTGCTCGTCGAGGCCATTTGTTCGTGTCGAGGACACGAGAGAGGACAGTCAGATGACTTCCTATCTCAGTTTTGCTCCGATGAACTCATCAACTCTATATTAGCATATGCAGTGGTACAACGCCTCTAAACCCATGTCATGAAAGATGCAACCCCCCCCCCCCCCCCCTTTCCCCTCCCACCCCATCCCAACCTCTCCCTTTACTAACGCCAGACTAGAACTGTTGCAAGTCCGAAAAGGAAACCATCAACAACAAGCTTGACGCTGACAAATTTGCCCAAGAGGCGAGAAGAAAGTTGAGCTCGCGAGAGCACCTCTCAAGCATAGCATCCATCCTGGCAGCTGTCATTCTCTCCATGTATGAAGCTGCTTTCGGTGAACCAAGCAATGGACAAGTGCCGTTATGCGGGCATCTGGTTGATATCCAGTCCGTCGATGCTCTCTTCAACTCCTGCCTGCTTTCCAGTGACTTGCCCGAGCATGCCAAGGCAAAAGAAGCAGTGGCGTATACTTTAAGCGGACTATACGCGCTCAACGTGTGAGTTGCAGACGGCAAGTTTTGATGACGTAGCAGCCACTGATTCTTCGACAGGAGACTTTGCCTGATTACAAGCCCGACTATTCCCAGCACCTCATCCACGCATTTACTGGCTCCCAAGTACCCGCCGCAGGCTCAGGCTCTGCAAGACAGTGTCAATCAGTTGTGGATTCCGTATCCGGACTTGAGTAAAGCCCGATTCAGTTACGCGTCGGACGCTGTCCAGGCCGAATCTGACCTGTCTCGTCTGGTTGCCGAGTCACTGGTTGCCACGGAAGCCAACATCGTAATGATCATGCCTGACCACCGCGGCGCGGTTAACATCTACAACCGGCTGCTGAACTGGAACCAGTCCAACGTGCAACGCTTCCAGAGCGCAAGTTCAATCGTTCCTACATGGATGAATATGCTGTGCGTGCCACTGAACTAGCGACAGATACTAGATATCCGCGTCAGCCTCCCTTCCCCCGTTCTTTCATCGCTAACAGTCAACCAAAAAAAAAAAAAAAAAAAAAAAAAGTATCCTGTACCACTGGGCCTGCATCAACCTGCTCGAGCCTTTCGACCGCTCGCCCTTTTTAGGCTTCCAGAATGGACAGGCAGCAAGGACTCTTATCCAGGTGCACAGCGACTCCATCATCAACGCCGTAATGGACTACGAGGCAGCCTTTGGCGTCTGGCACGATGTGTGGCTCCTGTACGCTTGTGGCATCTCAGTCAAGCATCTGTTGCTGAACGCGTCATCGACTGGACCGCACGGGCAGTCCGCATGGAGGGGGTGCGAGTTGCTTCACAAAGCTGGACGATACGTACCGCAGGCCAATAGGATCTTGCTGGAACTCCATCTTCTCGCGGAACAGAGAGCTCTGGAGCTATCGCCCAGAGTCCAGCGGCTGTTGAACTCGGGCGCTGTAAGAGTGAGGCCGACGCAAGTCTGCGACGTCTCATACCTCAGCCTCGTAGAGGATGAAGTGAGTTTGATTCCGGTACATAAAGTGGTCTTTGGTCAGCGAATCATGGCCATTGAAAAGTAGAAGTTGCTTTTTGGCTGCAACCCGACGTTGTGCTTCTCTCTCATATGTATTGCTAGAACATGTGCTTTCCTTGATCGCGATGACTGCTTTCGTAAAGAACTTGGTTACCAAGAAGCTTTGCAATAAGACGTTTGGAAAGTAGTCATGTGCCACGGAATAAAAAGGGGGCATCAAATGAATCCCAAAGCCGATTCAAGTGCCCATAAGAGTTGTGAGTACAGAGCCAGCAAAGCTCGGCAACACTTGCCCCTCGAGTCAGTGACTCTGCGTGCTTATGATAATACAACTGCCCAGCCCATATCCCCAAAGGCCCCCCGTGGGCATCGTTCCTCAATCTCATCAGGCACTTCTCCCAAATCAACCAGCTCAAACCCATCAGGCGGGAACCCAGACAGCAAGAGGACCATCATGCCCAGCAGAGCAATAGTCTAGGTCCAAGGTCAGACAGAGCCAAGCCCCCAAGCGGGACGGAGAGTAGCTCTGGCTTTGAGCCTTACAGCGTTACAGAAAAAGGTAGGATGCGCCCGGCCGATTGCCGCAAAGGCAGAAAAGACGAAGCCCAACAGGCCCTGCGTAGCCAAGCGCGCGACGTTCTCTACCAGCGTGACCGCGTTGAGAGCATCGGCCCGCTGGGACTCGGCGCACATTTCGGTAATGACGCCTTTGGCTGCCGGCGCGGAGCCCGAGCCAAAGGGCAGCAGGAACATGAAGAGCAGGAAGATGCTCCTCACCACGGCAAACTCGGCCATGAGCCACCCGTTGTCCGCCTGATCGAAGCCAAACTCGGCAGTGGCATACATCTGGATGACAAGGGGCGCGTACCCGGTCGCCAGCTAACATGAAGGAAGTTACGGCGTAAGCACAAAAAAAAAGGTCGATTGTCGGGGTTAAACATAAAAGACGTACAACGCCCAGGAATATCCCGGCACACAGGAAAGCGACGCCAAAAGGCCGGACAACGCACCCATCCGGACATCGCAGCCGCTGCGGCAGCACGATTCGCATCGGCGCGAGAAGCCCTCCGTCCTGCTGCTCCTGTTTCCGCGCAGGCCTCGCTGCACTGGACATGGACTCTGGCGCAATGTACGGCAGAAATAGATATGTGTACGCGCACGACGCCAGGAACGACGCGCACGCGACGTCAAAGGGCGTCCGGATGTCGACGGCGTTGCCGATCATGCCGCCGGCTGCAGATGGAAGCAAACCAACGTCAGCACCTCCAAACACTCACTCTATCGCCTTTGGTTGCCGCTGTACGTACCCAGGTAGCCTATTCCCTGGCCAAAGAGCATGATTGCCCCCCCTGGAGCATTCCAAACACGGCTGTCCGCCTCGTCGACTCAACGACCTCGCCTGCAAAGATGTTGACAACGAGACTGCAGGGCCGTCCATATACAACGGCTCAAGTCAGCACCGCAGGAAGCCAAACGTTGAGATGCTCACTCACATGTATCCAGCGGGTCCTCCCAGGATAGTTACAAGCTGCGTGCTCTGGATGTTCATCATGCCAGTCCTCTTTCCAGCGATGACGCCAAAGATCTGCATCGCCACCCGAATGGCCGGCACAAAAAGTCTGCATCATGAGCGCGAGCCTGGGGCCGAATCTCTTGGTGAACCACCCCGTGATGAACAAATTGAACGTCCCTGTCCACCGCAAAGCTTCAGCCTCCAATGTCCTGCCTCCAAGCCCCCCCCGGTCGGTGTAAATCCGAGACTAGGTTTGAACGAAAAATTTTTCCCTGCAACTCACCGCAGAAAGTGGTACTCATCCCCAGAATGCTGAACTGCGTGGCCGTCCCCGCGGCGATCTCGTTGCGACTGCATCTATCGCCCGTGCCTCGGTACGGCGAATGCTCTCATCGTAGAAGGCGTCGCATTCCATGAGATGGAACACGTAAAAGAGTCTGTATGCAGCTTTGTGTTTTTTGAACAATAAAAATTGCATACAACTTGGGTTCGCTAGAAGCAGGAGTTACTCACGGCATCTGCGTGTAAGCTGAACGACAAAGTGATCAGGAACCCGGCGAGCAAGATCTGGTTTCCCACGCTGAACAGCCGGTGAAGCCGTGATTTGGCCGGGCCGTCGTAGACTTCATGGCCATGGGTCTCACGGGCGATCAGCGGCGTCGCTTCTTCGGCGGTCGCCATGGCTGGATATGCATCGTAGAGCGCTTTCTCCGACGGGGAACGAAATAAAGAAGTCGAGAAATCTGGCTCGTGGCGAGATTCCGACCTTCACGGATGTCCGGACGATGGAGACGAACAGACTCCCGGTGCCCCGCTTTAAGAGCCACCGCGCCTTCCCCATCCCGGGACCGAGCTCGGAACTTCGCGGCGCTAAACGTGTTGGGTTTGCCGAGGTGGTCCGGCTTGGCTTGTGCCGCGGCGTGTCTGCCGGTGTCAATTGCGCGGGCCGGCTGCGGCGTCAGATGAGAACTTTGATCCATGTGCCGAGTACACTGCCGAGTACACTGAGCAGCTGGCTGATGAGCCGCGTAGCTGCATGCAAGGGTTTCAAACATAAACCGATACCACCCACGATGCACCGATGACAGCTGCAGACCAGACAACGTCGCCAAGCGAAATTAAATCCCCATTATATTAACCTGGGTAGAAAAAAAAAATCACCGATTAATTATGTAAGCCGCTCGCTTGAGTAAAAAAAAAAACAAGAAATGCATACCAAGTATACAAAAAGTGTAGGCCCAAGTTCTCAACAGTATATGTTCAATGCACGCTTCACATATATGGCAGTACGAAAAGATTCGCCATCCTAAATGTATAGAGTAAGAAAAAAAAATTAAAATAAAATTAAAAAAAAAAAACAACAACAACAACAACAACAACTTAGTCATCCTTGCAGTTCGCGAAATGGGGGTCCTTATATGGGTTCCATTCTTGCCCCGGATAGCTCGTTGCCATCATCTGCGGTTGGTAATTGGGGTCATCTCCCGGGTCACAACAGATCTTCTCTTCCTGGTTGGCAAGTCGGGCGCGGCGTTGGTGCGCATCAAAAGTATCTTCGAGTTCGACAGTATATTCCATTTTCGTTGCCGCCTCTTCTTTCTCCGGGTTTTGAGACAAACTATCCTGTCCCATTTTGCATTCTGACTCGTGCATCTCATCAATCTCGTTCTCCCCATTGTTACTCAATCTGGACGTTGCATCGCGGATATTATCCTCGTCATCGTGCTGCTCGGTTTTGTTCATGTCGACTCCTAGGCCAGTGACATGAGGCGGCGTGGTCGTCATCATTTTGTGTTTGTGTGTTTCATCTATCTCTGTCTCTTTTTCCGGAATGGGAGAATATTTGCTTTGTTGCAAAACTGAGTCACCATCAGATGCCACACGACTGTCAGGGCTCATGTCTGAAATGGGTTTGTCAAGTTGAATATTACTTGCGGCTGACTGAAGAAAGTCAGAGTTCGGTGAGTTCCGTGAAGTGAAGATGGAAGGTTTCCAATCTCTATTTGGTTCAGGCGAGACGATCCCTGTTGGGCTACTCAACACAATCCTCAGGTTGGAAATTCCCTGGCAGTCAACAAGAGGGGACATTGGAGGGCTTGCGACAATGCTAATTGAAGACTCAGAGTCTTGTCTTAAGAAAGATTCTTGTGGTGATAGTGGCGACACTAGCTGCTGGGGAGAAGTGCGGAAGTTTTCTTGCGTTGCAAGCGCCGACTGTTGCTGCATGGGAGACTGGTGCATTTGCGGATTATGGGGACGCCAATCATTGTAGCCTGTTGGAGCTGCTATTCCTTCTCCCCGGAAAGAATTATGACTTCTAGGTATAGGAACTGCATCGTAGTGTGGTTCAGGTCTATATTGCACAAAAGACCGTTCCTCTCGATGCTCCTGGCCTGACCATCCTTGATAGTACGCTTGGTGGCCCTCGTAACCTCGTACTGGGAAGGTGCCATGTTGTCCATGGACAGGATAGTCGTTGGAGTTTTGTGCCCACTGTTGGGGCTGAGGGCAAGGCTTGGTTTGTCGAGGTGGATATTGTGTTGAGCCGTACGATGGATCGCAATGCTGGTAAAAAGTCTGCTGTGGTTGCACCATCTGTTGCTGAAAAGCAGGTTGGCAGGTTGCACTGACCTCAGCCGGTGCTGTAGTATGAATATCTGATCGCTCCGAGCTTCTCTCAAAAGTACCTGAAAGCTTGCTGTCGCCGCTTTGTTCAGCCTTCTCTGGCTGAGATTCTTGTGTGTGATATTGTCTAAAGCTCGGCATTTGCTCTGGCACCTGTCTCGCCAGGCCTATCCGCGTAGACTCCGAGCCATGCCTGGCCGGCTGTGGCTGAACGATCTGTTGAGGGGGATCATATACCACCTCAAGACCTTGTGACAGTATATTCAGGCTGCCAGTCTGATTGGCATGAATCGTCAGGGGTATGGCTCCATCCCGCTGTTCCTGGGGTATTGCTTGAAATTGATGCGAATAGGGCAGAGTATTGTGTGCATGGCTCCTGGCGGCAGCGGCTGCGTAATCATCATCTCTAATATCAGACACCGAGCCCTTGACGCTGTGGTGATACGTTTGCTCATCTCGCTGAAGTTCTATAGCTTCCAGGTCGGAGGGGGCGGAAAGATCCGGAGACACAGTTGAGGGTGGAATCAGTCCACCACCTCTCTCTTTACTTCTTCGACCAGCAGTACCGTGCTCAGCATCAGGACCTCCATAACTCCTTGCTGCCGGTGGCTCTGGTGTCGGGTGTTGGGCTTCTTGGTCCCCCCTTCTGTGTAGACTCTCGGATTCGGCGTCTGATTGCCTAGACTCCCCTCCTTCCCACCGGTCCAGCTGTTGCACACGAGCCACTTTATGAGACGGTTCAGCGCCCTTTCGCGCTACAATGTCAGGAGGACATGGCTGCAGGGGCTGCATCTGGGCGGTTCCTGAGACATGATGCATAACATTATTTCTCTGTCCAGCACTTTTTAAACGCTGGTTAAATGGCAAAGACTCGGACGAATTCGACATGGAGAGTGATTGATACCTGTGAGATTCTGGGCCCTTTGCCAGCGGGTGATACTCAAGCTGCAGGCTATTTGTGCTAGCTTGAGGCGGCTGGCTCTGTGATGGATATATGGCATTGACTGGTTTTGACTTTGAGGTAGAACGCTTGCCCAGCATCCCGGTTATGATGCTAGAAACGGGTCGTCCCCTTCCATGGCGTACTGAGATTCCGTCGACAGAATCATGTTGCGATCCTGGCCTCAAAGATCTAGCCGCCCCCACCCCCTCAAGGCATTGAAACGCTGGCACAGGGGGTTCCAGTGGATCATCGAGTGGTTCGGCAGAGCAAGGTCTCTCTTCCTGTTTGTTACGGCCCAAAAGCATCGACATCTTTGCCATGCCTGAGAACCTCTTCTTTTTTACTTTAGCATCTTTTGTATTGTTACAGGCCTGTGTCTGAGGTTGAGCATCTTGCGTGGCGTTTAAACTTAAGACCGAGGCCCTGGCTAATCCAAGCCTGCCTGCTAGACCAGCGCCAAACATTGAAGCACGCGTCTCGGCTCGACGAGGACTATCAGGACGCTTAGACGCCTGAGCATGTTCTTCGCCTTCCGCTGTCTCAACATCATGCCCTGAGCCTTGGTCTACAGACCTGCGATCAGAGCGACCGAAGAGAAAGCTGGGTCGTGGACCTTTTGGATCATGTAAGCCGCTACCGGTCAAAACACCTGGTTCACAAACCTCACCACCGTAAAATTCTGTGGAAGTTCGTTCTTGGTCCATGATTGCACGGCGTTCACGCGATGTGCCTCTTGTGAGTTTCTGACCCAAATCTCTGAATAGACCAGAGCTCTTATTTTTCAGACCTTGTCCATTCTCGGGTGGACCGAGGTCCGCAATGTAGAGCTCATTTGTCCGAGAACGTGGCATCATGATTTCATTATGGGCGGTTGACGCTTGATACGGGACTTGATAGAGATGAGGTCCGACATGGGAATCTGAGCGCGACCCTTGATCAGGGGGACAAGCGAACAGTTCAGGCCACCTTTGGGCAGACGACGGTGGAACATCTGATCTTTGTCGAAGTGAAGATGACGCCATACTGTTTGGTGGTTGATAATGGAAAGGCGGTTGAGCGTGCGTGTTTACAGATTGTTGCCCGTAGGGTTGCTGCGGTTGTGCGGGACGTTGCAATGATGAGTGTGGAAAGAACTCCCTACAGGTCCTCCCCGTATTCTTGTCAAGACCATACATGAAGTGCTGCAGCGGGCTACCTGTGGCAGAGCGACTCTTAGTAGGCATATTAAGTGGTTCTGTCAGTGTGCTCTCCTCGAGCTTCCACGGGCCGGAATTCTGAAAATGAGGGGAGTAGTGTAGCAGCTGCTCAGGATGTTGCACCTGACAAACTGGCTGCACTTGGACTTGGCGTTCCTGTTCAGGCAGAGCAAACTGATGGACCTGTCTCTCGGCCTCTCTTTGGGAACTGTCCGGTACAGACTCCACGTGCGAAACAATGACGGCGTTTTTGTCATCCTCAGTAGATGCTATAGAAGCCGTCCTATGGTACCCATAACTGTCTACAGCACTTGGTGCGTTTAGTTCCTTCGATAACGATAATACATGATGTGATCGAGGCTGCTGGGTCGCTTGATTATCCAGTGTTGCCCCAACAGCACTGCATTGATTTGTCGGCTCATCCTCGTCATCTTCGATGGGAAAGCGGTCGGCACCTCTACGGGCCTTCGTCTTGAAGCTGAGGGCAGACGTAGATCCACGTTTGGCCGGCAGCAAGCGGATCAGGGAAGAAGTCCGTTTTGACTCCTCATCCTGCTGAGGGGGTTGAGAGAGGCCAATGCCGTCGTCGTCTTCCAGGACCGGGTCAAATGAGGGCGCGACTTCCCTTTGTGTTTCAACGGCGGGTATTTGATCCGATGCCTGATGTTGCTCAGAGGAGTCTCGAGGTACCATTACCCACTCATCGTCCGGTTGGTCCCTCGTGTTCGTGTTCCGGACTATCGAGTCCTGCTCAATGTCTCGGCCATTCCAGACATGAGACCCTGACAATAAGGGTCCGCTGTGTTCTCCTGTAGGTAACAGCGAACCCGAGTTGGGTATCTCAAGCCTGCTCAATCCAGCCGTGGCTCTTGACGGACACGCTGACTGAGAAGGAGACACCGGAGTTGGATCACGCACATCGATGTCCGTTAGAGCCGACCCGGAATCCGTCGACGTGGGTCTCCACTGCGTGAGCTTCGGATGGTCCGCCGAATCAAGTGGCGCCGCACCTGGAATGTGAGGGATTTGTTGACGTGCCGATGTTGATTGAGCCGATGGAGGCGCGCGACGGGTGGCAATAGCATTGGCATGTTGTTGTGGGGCGTCGCCATCTCCACGAAACTTTAATCCAAGGCTGAGGGCCCATGAAGTACGCCGGTCAAGTTTTGTAATTTTAGGCCGATCACTTAGAGAAGCCGCTTCGCCCTGTCATCAGAATAAATCATTAATACCCAAACTTTAAAAAAAAGGAGAAGTGACTACAGATTCGTTTTTTTGCGACTACATGAAGCTTTGAAGTCAAGGAGAGGCGTGCCGCGCATATCTCAAAAAAAAAAATCATTTCCCTCCCATCTCTTCAATAAATAGTTCACGAACCGCCTTGGGACGCGCTGTTCATCCAGCATGCATGCAGCGACACGCCCCGTCATAAATAATATTGATAGTAATAATTCGTAATCATGGGAAAAGCGAGTGAAAAAGAGACCGCTCTTTTGCGGAATCGAGCTTGAAAGGAATCGAGAATAAAGACGAAATGCAATCAATGAAATACCTTGTCGCCAGTGCCACGCAACTTGCTCCTTCCCTTGCTTAGCAAACCTTTACCCATTTTACCAGCCGAGTGCATGAACTCTTTGCTCTTGGTTCCGATCTGGCCTCCAGAGTGTCCGAATGTACTGCCAGATGCTTGACCGGGTAGTGGCAAGCCTGCCAACCGACTGCGACCGGTGGATGAAGCTGCTGTATTTGTTGAACTGGAATTAAGGAATTGCTGATAGTAGGGCTGCTGGGAAGAGGTGCTATTTGTGCTGCCGTGACCTGCGGCATTTGCACCTGGGGTTGCCTGCCGCGAGCCCTGAGCACCGGAAAGAGAACCAATGGTTATGTCGGGGTAATCGTTTTTCAGATGGATCAGCCAGTTCTGGAGACCAGATTCTGTGGACAGTAGTGCTTCTCGGGCCTCGTTGTACTTAGCTATTCGTTCCCTAGAGCTACCAAGACCCATTATCTCACGAAACCCCATAGCTTGAGGATGTGGCTGTGAATGTTCGGAAGCGAGAGGAGATGAGACCGCTACAGGACTAGGATTGTTTTGCTCAATGAGTGCACCATGGTGTTCGGAAGAAGAGGTGGGAGACACCAAACTCGTATCTGTATGAGCAAGTGCTTTCTCGTTTGCTAAATGAGGTTGGTCAACGGCGCGGGTTGGTGTCGAATTATTGTGGCTCTCGGAAGATATGGGAGAATGCCCTTCAAGAACGGGCTGCTGGAAACCTGACGGTTGACTGCTACCGGCCGAAGCTTGGGAAGAAACCCCTACGGCAAGGGAGGTTTTACCCTCTGCATCTGTGGAACCTGTCCGAGATTGAGTATCAATAGCGGCCGTGTGCTGCGGGTCATCCTCTTTTCTCTGAATGTTAGTCGCATCAGGGTGACTTGTCGTTGAGCCTGATTGTTCTTGAGCTTGCGCCTGCAAGGCCTCTTCCTCCGCTTCCCAGGAGAATCTTCGTCGCAGGGTGGAGGATTGAGGTGACACAAGCGATTCCGATGCCTTCTCAGTTGGGCTAGCAGTGGCTTGGTCAACAGATATGTTCTTCATACCGGGAACCTCAGAGATAGGCGGGTTATTAGCCCAAGGGCCAAGAGATATAGTGGTGTCTCCAGGCGCCTCGTGAGATCTTTCGCTGTCTTGCAGTATGGAAGTCCCATCTCTCGCGCCGCTCTGCTCTGATGAGGCCGTACTGCCAGGTTGTCTACTGAACGAAGCAGCAGGTGTCCCGGCCGAACTGAGCGACTTCAATATTTCATCACTCAGCAAATCATTGTCCTTGACCGGGGACGAAGTTACCGTGTCGAATGTGGCCTTTCGGGAACCAGTGCGCTCATTTTGCATTCCGTAGCTGGTCTCGAATTTGTGAGAGCTCAATTCCCTCTTGCTTGCAGCTAGCGCTGACTCTGAGGGAGCTGGCAATCGAGGACTTGGTGTTCTCAGTGGAGCAATGATCCCGGCGTCCGGGCTCAAAGCGGGAGAATCCGAAGGCCAATTCATAAAAGACGCTGGAAGGGTAACCTCTCTTGTAAGAATATCCGTGCTATTTGCTGTAGGATATATGGAACCTGTCTGTTTCACCGACACTGGCGACTGAACGGTGACAGCCGCAAATTCACGATTAATGCTTGATTCACTATCATCAAAGTCGGCCATGACGGGGCTCGGAGAAACTGCAGCATGCTCTGTATTTGGGCTTGCTGGTGCTGGTGCCGGTTCAGACTTGGTTGTCGGCGGATCCAAATAGCTTCCACCCGGTTTCTTGATCGGTGATTTCTCCACCGAGAAGCCATCTCCGCTGTTTGAGAAAAGGTCTGTTCCGAAAGCAGACAGTCTAGCGAGGTCAGGCAACTTTGGACTTGTTGTCAGCAGTTGCGGCTCGTGGCCAATATGTCGATTAGTTTCCTCTTGGCGCTCAGTCTTGTCTGCTACATTGAAATTCCCGTCTTTACCAACCGAATGAGACCTCAGATGGCCTGTGGCAGAAGTCGGCTGTGGAGCAGCTATGCCAGCGGATTGGCTTCCCTCTTCGTTTTCTCCTTTCAAATTTCTGCAGGTCTCAGGAGGGTGCGTTGATATTCTGGGTGTTCCATCCCCGCCAACTGAGGCTTCTGTTGGTTTGGTTTCCGTGCATGGTTGCAATTGACTTATCGGAGCAGCATGGGAACCAGATGTAAGGTTCGCGGTGTACGGGGGCGACGTCTTTGCCAAGTAATCAGCGGTCCCAAGACTAGAACTTGAAACTAGAACTTCGGGCGGTGATGAGCTCTTTACTGGGGTCGAAGCAGTGACTGGCTGTTGGGCCTGGAGAGACAGCAAATTCGGTTTCATAGCTTCAGCGATATGAGCTGGCGGCTTTGGCACTGGCGGCTCTGGCACTGGCGGTGCGGGCATTGGCTCAGGCTCCTCGTCATCGTATTCGTCAGCACCCCAATCATCGCCATCGTAGCTCTGCACTTTTGCCTCGACCCATTTCTTGGTCTTGGTCCGGTTTACATTGACCTGGTAGGCATTACTACCAGCTGGCGTTTGCGAAGACCTGGGACAGGTTTTTGGATGTCAGTGCATGCGGCGATGAAGAGTGAAGATGAAGAGGAAAAGAAACGAAACAACGAAAAAAACTCACATTGGCTTGAGGCCCCGAGCAGGGCTCTGGTTAGGGACCTAGCCGTTACACGGTGTACAGGTATGTAGAACCTAGTGGCGATGGAGTTCGCTACCTAGGTACGCATTCATGATTGTGAACGCAATGCCAGCCTGATTGACTGATCAGCTCTCGGCCCCAACTTGCGGGGACGCCGGGGCGTAGAGGCCAACGACGAGTTGACGAGTCGCTGGTGTATCAATAAAAAGATGCAAAATCACGACACCCAAAAGAATGGTTTAGGTGCCGCCAAAAAGATAGGCACATGGAGGAGACAGCGACAGAGGATGCAAAAAGGCAGCAAGGATAAGAGGATGTGCGCGATGAGGACGAGAAGAATGTGACTGAGCGTGACTGTGATTACTACCTGGAGATTACGTTAGGGGACGAGAAGGGAAACAGACTGGGGTATGGGTCGTACTGGGCTAACAGTGGAGCCGGCCATGCAGGTATCTTGGTACGCAAGATGAGCTTGCAGGTACTTTTCATTCTTGTCTCGTGTTACAGGGTGGAGGGAGCATGGGGCTCGACTTGGGCAATTTACAAGGAGGCACAGAAGGCACAGAAGGAACAGAAAGGGGGGGGGGAGGCAACTATTTGCTGGTGGCGCAGTTCGGCAGCTAGGGTATTTGGTATTTTCGATTCTCGAATTTCGAATCTCGAACCGAGCTGCTACATAGGTTGTTACCTCCATCACTTAATACGAAGTAAACTACGGACGTGCCTTCGTATTATGTGGTCGCTAGCCTCTTCTAGAACCCCGTAACAAATCCATGCATGATGCTATTACCTGGTGGGTTCGTTGTTTGATCGTCGAGGAGCCGGGGCTGGGGGCAGTGCCGTAATCAGCAAGGTCCCACCGCTGCTGGTGCTGTTGTGGCGCCCTGCAACGCGCTGTGGCGCGGCTGGTATATGAGGTATCTGAGCACATGCAAAGCAAGCAGGGAAGGAACGAAGGAACGCCTTCCCTGTCTCGTCTGCCCCTTTGTGGCAAGCCGGTCGAACTCCACCACGTGTGTCCTACTCGACACTTTGTCTGCAGAGCCAAACTCCCGCACGTCCATCATCACCAGTCCATTTCTCCACGCTCCCTCATGCTCTGCTTTACTAACCTAGTAGAGTTGCATCCCTGCGCTTAGTCCTGTCAAAATTCTTCCCGTGGTCAATCCCTTTTTCGCGCGACGTTCCTGAAACACCTACATTCATTCGCATCCCCATCCCCTTCCGCCAAGATCCAATGTGCAGCTAATTCGACACTGCCTGCCCAAACATCGAATCTCAAAAAAACGACTGGCATTTACTCTGGATGCGATAACCTAATTCTACATCTTCTGCTGCAAAGTCGCGCTGGTCGCAATTCCTGGCTACAAAGACGAGGCGTCCATAAAAAGTCTTGTCATAATGGCTATCGCATCGATTCAAGACCGAACTTCGGAGTTCAAGTCGGTTCTCCTCCAAGCCCAAAAGCGCCAGAATGCCAACAAGGTCGGCGCACAGAGGCGCTCGCTCCTGAACGATTCCCAGAAAGCCGCCGCCAATGGATCTACACAGCCCAGGAGATCCGACTTTGCCAGAAAGGCCGCGGAGATTGGCCGGGGCATTTCTGCGACCATGGGCAAGTTGGAGAAACTAGCACAATGTGCGTCACAAAATAAAGTAACCCTCGCGCCCGTTCTCGGCATCCTGACCAACGCTAACAGACTGGAGAGACAGTGGCCAAGCGAAGGACACTATTTGACGACCGGCCCGTGGAAATCAATGAGCTGACTTTTATCATCAAGCAAGATCTGTCGTCCTTGAACCAGCAAATCGGCGCTTTACAGAGCCTTACCAAACAGCAGCACCCCAAAGCCGATCAAGAAGGCGAGCACAACAAGAATGTCGTGTACCTCCTACAAGGCAAACTGACCGATGTCTCGGTCAATTTCAAGGATGTTTTGGAGGAGCGAACAAAAAACATCCAAGCATCGAGATCAAGAACAGAGAACTTCATCTCCTCGGTATCGCAACACGCCGGACCGTCCATTCAGCAGTCGGCTTCGCCACTCTACGGCACTCCGAGCCGAGCATCTCCAGCTCCGGCATCAGATACCTTGTCCTTGAATCCGGTTGGAGAGCAACAATTACTCATGATGGAAGAGGCGCAACCGGCAAACACATATATTCAGCAGAGAGGTGAGGCAATCGAAGCCATCGAAAGGACCATCGGTGAGCTAGGCAGCATCTTTGGCCAGCTTGCAACCATGGTGTCGGAACAAAGCGAGATGATCCAACGAATCGACGCCAACACGGAGGACGTTGTTGACAACGTAGAGGGTGCTCAAAGAGAGCTGCTGAAGTACTGGTCGCGCGTATCAAGTAATCGATGGCTCATAGCCAAGATGTTTGGCGTGTTAATGATTTTCTTCCTGTGGGTTACACACCAGCCAAGAGGCTTGTTGACGGATGGCATTCGCTAATGATGATGGCAGTCTGTGGGTTCTGGTCTCGGGATGAGAAAAGACGACGCGCGGCGGCATGAAGGAAACCCAAAAGCACTGTATAATTCTGCTCTCGTATGTGGCGTGTGATGGGAATAGTACGGTTGGCGTAGCTACCACGCCTAGATTTCTTTGTTGGTCTACATTGAGGGCGTTTTTTTTTTTTGGTCGAACCAACTAGTTATTTAGAAGAGGCGTCTAGACTACTGTAGATCAGATGCATCAATACCTGAGCCGCAGCATAGCTGCCCATCACCGATAGGTTTTGATGATCCTATGCTGGCAAATTGTGATATTGTCGTGGTGTTGTGTGCCCACTGCGAGAGTCATGGCCAATTCACCACGGTGAGCACGTGCAACATGCATTGAAATGAATTGAATTGAATTGAATCGATATATAGGCAGAATTGGGTAATTTCAAATCCTGCGCCTGCCTCGTTGAGCTGCCACCGCTGACAACGGGTCGTGAACTGAACAAGGTTCACAACGTTGTAGAAGACGTTTCTATTTTCGGTCCGTGTGCCGATTTTACACCCTCTGCATATATACCATTTTGTTTTTGAAACCCCGTTACCACATTCACAAGTCGGCGTGAGAAAACACATGTGCATATGGTGTAGCCAAATCTCACCAAAGGTCCCCCATATTGTCATTGTGATGAACGCATCCCCGTTGCAAGTGC